>JADDOH010012189.1:0-81184 GCA_016648135.1 Agrypnia vestita
AATAAAGGGTATAAATGTAAAAGGTATATATACATAGTTTAAACATAATGAGGTTAGACATGTATGAAAAAAAAGTATATATGCAAAAAGGTGTGAAGTAGCAGGTTTATACATAATTAAAGTACAACAAACGATTAAATGTAAAAGAAAAATAAAGGGTATAAATGTAAAAAGGTATATATATATACATAGTTTAAACACAATGAGGTTAGAAATATATGTAAAAAAAAAAATATATATGCAAAAAGTGTAAAGTAGCAGGTTTATACATAATTAAAATACAACACACGATTAAATGTAAAGGAAAAATGAAGGGTATAAATGTAAAAAGGTATATATATACATAGTTTAAACGTAATGAGGTTAGAAATATATGTAAAAAAGGTATATATGCAAAAGTGTGAAGTAGCAGGTTTATACATAATTAAAATACAACAAACGATTAAATGTAAAAGAAAAATAAAGGGTATAAATGTAAAAGGTATATATATACATAGTCTAAACGTAATGAGGTTAGAAATATATGTAAAAAAAAGTATATATGCAAAAGTGTAAAGTAGCAGGTTTATACATAATTAAAATACAACAAACGATTAAATGTAAAAGAAAAATAAAGGGTATAAATGTAAAAAGGTATATATATATACATAGTTTAAACACAATGAGGTTAGAAATATATGTAAAAAAAAAATATATGCAAAAGTGTAAAGTAGCAGGTTTATACATAATTAAAATACAACAAACGATTAAATGTAAAAGAAAAATAAAGGGTATAAATGTAAAAGGTATATATATACATAGTTTAAACGTAATGAGGTTAGAAATATATGTAAAAAAAAGTATATATGCAAAAGTGTAAAGTAGCAGGTTTATACATAATTAAAATACAACAAACGATTAAATGTAAAAGAAAAATAAAGGGTATAGATGTAAAAGGTATATATACATAATTTAAACATAATGAGGTTAGACATTTATGTAAAAAAAAAAGTATATATGCGAAAGGTGTAAAGTAGTGATCTCAGAAATTTTTACTCACCGATAATATAGCAATATTAAATTTGAATAGCCAGCTATATATATATAAAAAAAATTTAAGACATTATATAAAAATTTAATATTTTGAAAAGAAATGATCATATAGTGTTTTTTAAATTTTGAGAGAGATAGATTTAAAATGTCGACATATGTAGGTAGTTCATTGCCAAGTTTGTGCATTGATAACAAAATTATATTATTCTTAATATAATGTAATGATGAATATGGTTGCATGATTGACATCTTCGTCGACAGTCTGGAGAAAGTAAAGTTTACACTTAAAGAGGCAATACTGCTTCGTTACTGACTTCAGCTGTTAATATGTAATGGTGGGTAATATATATTTTTCGTACACATTGCCGCTTTGTACTTTATATTTTTAATTTCTGTACTCATGTTTCGATGCTATTCCGGTACTTTTAATAATTTGCTACTTGTAATTTATATTGTTTAATGTATGTTCTTTTAATTTTATGATATATTTTTTCATGTAAAAGCCTATACGCATTGCTGCTCGTTACCTACTCTACATTTTTAATTTTTATACTCATGATTTGGTGCTATTCATGAAACTTTTAATGTATGTGCTTTTTGAAATTTATTTTATACTCTTTATGTAAAAGCCTAATGGGCGTAAACAAATAAATAAAAATAAATAAATAAATAATTTTATTATCATCTCGAATATTTGATATCCACTCTCCGGAAAATTTTAATATATTTTAAATAATTTTAATATAATTTATCATTTTAATATGGTTTAGGAATAACGGAATTCTGTAATTTCTACGAGTATAAACAACCCCAATCTTACCAAATCCATTTTATGTAGTGAAAGACGCGGGACTTATATTCTCCCTAAAATGTAAAATGAACCCGGTCTAGATGAGGCATCCTTATTTAGTTTCAGGACAACGAGGTTTACGCGTTCCACGAGGAATATGATATAACCCGATCTAAACGAAGGTAAATTTATACAATTTTAGGACAACGGAACTTACAAATTTCATAAAGTATATCGTGAAGCCAATCTAGGCGGAGACACTACGTATATTTTAAACAGAGTAAGGGTTTAAATTTTACCATCAAGTCTAATATACCGCAAGAACGTCCTAGGCATAGTAAACAAAATAGCGGTCAAAACTGAAGTGTTTCTATGTTCACACGTTTAGCTCAACACGAATATTATAAGTTTCACAGTTATAATACAAGACGCGAATTCCTAAACGAATCATTTTAAAATAGTTCTAATTGGAATCTACATGTTTCATATTTATTAAATGAAGGCGCGAATTCTAAACGAAACACTAACATTGTTTAAAACGGGACCCTATATTTATATATGCTTAAAATGAAACGCGAATTCCTGAACGATAGCATTTTATATAACTAAATGTAACGAAATCTTATATAGTTTATAAATAAGAAGACCCGGCCCCAGGCGGTTTTTATATATTTTCAATATAACGAGGTCCTATAACATCTTTATAAGTATAATACAACCCCGGTCTAACGAAACAATGTACTAGAAGTTCTTATATGTTTGAATACATGATATACGTTTTTTATACGCGTTTTTATACGCGAGATTTACGTTTTCGCACAATACGAAGTACCCCAAATTATACAACCGCGAAGTTTACATCACTCCTAAAGTATAACCAGGACTAATTGAAACATTTTTCATAGTTTAAGTCCGCGAGGCAGATATCTTTCATAAAATATAAAATAACCAGAATCAAATTAGACATATTTTTACCTTATAGACTTTCCCCAACGCGCGTAATAATCCCGGCCACATGAAACGGTTTTATATGTTTTAATAACGCGGGACCTATGTTTTCCTATATAATATAAGATAACCCGGGCCGAACGGAAGCAATTTTATATACTATATAAAATAGTGAAACTTGTACTTCTGTATACCGTGAATAAACCCCGGCCCCCACGAGACTATTTTATATAATTTTTTTTGAATAATGAAATTCCATACATCTGTAAAATTGTAAATAAGCCCCGATTCTCACGGAATTACTCTATATACTTTTAAACGAAATGAAAATCTAGATTATTATGGCTGAACCTGATACCCCGCGAGATCAGCTATATATTTTTCACTAGACCTGTTTTTAATCCCAGAATTTATTCGCTATAATTTTAACGGACTCTTACTATAAAACATAAACAAAAAAAAATAATTAAAATAAACTAAATATTCTTTCGATAACTAAAATAAACCCGGTCTAATCGAAACATTTCATATAACGAAATATTATATGCCTTACAAATGTAAAAATTAAAATGAGACCTCGCGTATTTAGCAAAGATAGGTATTTTATAAGACTTATTTAAAATCGAATCTGTTAGTAACAACTCCCTTATCTTTTAACAACTTCCCGCGTGTTTAGCATAAAATAGGTATCTTTATAACGCACAGCTAGTTTCCAGAGATCCGCCAATACTATACTTAGTAAAACGAAAATTTAACTAAATTTGAACTCTACCGTTTCCTGAAATTCTGCGAATATTATTCTGTGAACCTAGTAAGACGACAAAAATAATTAACTTTATAGAACATAGTGATTTCCGAAGTTCCGACATGCCAGATTAATTACCTTTATAAAATAAAATCAAACCCGCACTCTGAGTTAAAACTCTTTTAACAGGACCTCGCGTATTTAGCATAAGTTAGGTATTTTTACAAGATTTATTAACAATTTCCCGCGTGTTTAGCATAAAATAGGTATCTTTATAACGCACGGCTAGTTTCCGGAGATCTGCAAATATCAGTTCTATATATGCCGGACTAATCAACTTAATAAAGCGCAGTAATTTCCGAAGTTGTAATATGCCAAATTAATTACCCTTTATAAAATAAAATCAAACCCGTACCCCCCTTTTCTTTTAACGTGAGCAACCAACAATGTCGAAGAGTATATTTACCCGTACACAACTTTCACTTGAAATCAAACTATAATTTTCACTATATCCACTGGACACTCCAAGTCGACGGCAACTTTCACTCAAAAAAACAACCGACGCGGATTTCACGCCTCGTAGACGTTTCACACCCACTGCCTGATTTCTGCTGTGTCTTGACATTTTAAACCCCCCCTAGCAGCCAAAGGTCCTAAGTCGTGTGTTTCCAGGATTTTCAATATCCTACTTTCCTTGAAACCAAATTCTTTGTTCCTAAGATTCAATTTGGCAAAAAAAAACCATATCTCCACTCGGATATGTCAGTTGATCCCACCTCCTGTTGCCGTCTCTATCTCCATCCCTGTGCCTATTTGGGACGGACTCAGTGGCTTCGGACGAATTGAACTCGCTTCACAAGCGCGATAATTAATTTTTAATATTTAATTTCTAAGTTCAGTCCATATTGTCGTTTGATCAACCGTAACTACAATCTATCGGGTACTCCCCTAATCATAGTTGATGTTTCTTCATTATCTACCATTATCATGTCCCGTTCTCCCGTATTTCCACTCGTCTTTATCGGAAATTTAACGTTTCTTGGCCGCTATATCATGGGATCAATTTCCATATATTCACCACGTGCACACTGCATACCTAGATATAACAATCATCCAAAGGTACTATACCTAATTTTAAATTAATTTTGGGCGATCTTTTCTCGTGAATCATCCAATGAATCCTGTTTTTTTGGCCGCGACTCTCCGCGCACAGGGACGTATTAGCTCCCTCCGTTGCGGAATTTAAACATAATTTGTAACCATTTATTATTATTTTTATTGGCAGTAAGATTGATCCACAAAGTAACTATGTTACATAGACAGTGAATATTCTCGGACAATATAATACTGGAAGAGTACTATTCGCTATAACACAATAAACTATTAATGTAAGTTAAATTAAATTTTTAAATTCAGTGGAAGATTTTTAAGATCGTTTTGCTTTTAATTTTTTCCCAAAACAAAATAAATAAACAAATAAATAAACACACAGATACACACTCACACAACCCACTATTGGACATGTTTTTATTATTCTTTTATCGATTGTATGTATGTGTTTTCGCGTAATTGGCCCAAAACTCTGTGCATCAATTATTGTCTTTTCTTCAAAGATTGATTAATTATATGGCTGTAAGAAACCCAATAAATGAAAACAAATAAAACAAATAAGTAAATAAACCTCCAGTGCCGCAGGCAAGGCGTCGGATTAATTCAGTGCTCATTCATTGCCAAGGCACTGGACGCCTCCGCTGATAACTATATACCGCTCACCATGTTCTTAGAGGTGTGTTGAAAGATTGCTAGTATCTGTCGAATCGGTCTCAAGTAGTTGTCTGTATTTGTACGTTTATCATTGTTACATGCTCTTGCTATATCCGTTCCACTTCACATTATTGTTCCTCCCGTCTTCGAATTTCTATCACACTATGTTCTCCTATGTTTTTGGTACTTATATGCTTGCTTTTTACTTGCATTTACTCCTATATATATTTGTTTCATTTATCCATCCATCTATAAGATCCCCATACGCTTTATCCTTTTATTTCATGTGTATATGAGCCGCAAATTCATATTATTTTATTTACAATATTCTTATCTAGATTGTTGCGCGGTATGATTGATGATCCCCAAACTATGCAGAGCATTGGTTTGTATGCTCCTGACAATTACACTAGACATCGTCAGCATAGATCGTTTCACATTCCAATATACAGGACCAACCTGCCGATGGTTATGCCTGTTGGAAGAGCCACAGCCATGCTGAACAAAATCGCTTTGGGTATTGATATATTCCATGTGTCTGAGGGGGTTTTCCGAAGCGGGACTCTCCTACACCTTTGACCAGATTTATGTTATTTTTAATTTATTAAATATTTTCATTTTTGATATATACTTCTAATATGTATGCCTTAAACATTTTGTTTGTCATGTACATATTATCATGAAATAAATTGAATTGAATTGAATTGAATTGAATACACTTGTTCCAATTATGTTTTGTGGTTATTACTAGCAAACCCGGCGAAATCTGAGCTAGAATAGCCAATCGTATACACGTTACCCGTCCTGTTGAAACTACGCTAACGTAGGGCAGGTTTGTAGTGATTACATAGTTAATATATTGTATCTATATTCGAGTATATTATTTTCTTGTCGTGCCATTAATATGCTTACACGTTATCGTTATCTCTTTCCTAACCGTATATACCGTCATTGCACAATTACCTATCTGTTGTAAAAGCCTGAAGAGCGTTAGTCTACAGATAAATATAATAGAATTATAGTTAACTTTTCTATCTGCCTACGTTATCCGATTCCCGCGAAACGAAAATAAATCATTATCCGCTCAGTTAAGGTCACCCCTCTGGTATATCGTATACGTTTTAATCCGTGTTATTACAAATTATTTATGGGCGTTTTCCTCTCGCGATCCCCCGATTAGGACCTGCCTTCCTTGCCTTTGCTCATATTCTGCTATCTCTCTCGCGCGGCAATCCACTTAAGAAGGCGATTAATGACGTTTAAGCGGTTTCAAAACCACAGCAAAAAAGTCTATAATTCAGAAACCTCGTGGAACTGTCAATATCATCGTCACCTTAGAGTAGACGTTAATCGGTTTTTTAACGGCTCTAAACGCAATAATCGCGCCCCAAATCTCTGAAAACCATGTTCAGCTTTTTTATGTGAAGCACATGCGGACCGCTCGGACCGCATCGATCGTCAACCATTTGTACCAAACACGGCTTTACCACAAGATCAATATGATTTATAAAAATTGAATAGTAACTGCCCGTAACCTATATCCGATCAATCGCTACTAACTCCCTCCCAATACTAGCGTTTCATCATTCCCAAATTTTTGTAGCTCCAATACTACGGCCAGTTTAGCTCAATTTTTCCCCGCGTAGCATTTAAATCATCTTAGAGTTCAAAATAAAAATAATAAAATAAAAAAAAAAATCTATAGAAACAGGTGATTCATCACAACCTTATTAGGAAATATCATAAAAAAGCATAAAATAAAGGTAAAAGAACAAAACTATATTGTATTGTAACAAAACTGTATTGGTCACAGAAACATCCCAGAATTTTAATAAAATGCATATGAAATGTTGAATTTCAAAACATTATGGTGATCTGGGGCCTGTTTTGTGAACGGGAAATAAATCGGCGTAGCGCGACCAATCGATGACCTTACCAATACACCAAGTGCCGTGTCCCCAATACATAGGCAATACATTTCCTCCCACATATTCAATCCATCCCAGCCTATATTAAATGAAAACATTATTTTTTATTGCAAAACAATGTAACCTTTTGTGTCACCATAAACTTATTTTTAACTAAATCCTTAACCCGGGCAACGCCGGGTACGAACAGCTATTATCTTGAAAACAGGCGAATATTGTCAGACCAATCCTTCATTTTCTAAATAATTCATAACCTTATTGATTCTCCTGAAATCACCAGCTTTCTATCTTTCCACGTCCCACTCCGACCTACTAGACAGAAGTACCTATTTTCCCTTCGAACTTATCAAAAAGAAAATCTTCTTCCATCCCACGCATATGCTCAGATTATAATTATCTTTTGAATTCAATAAATATTTTTAATACTAAATATGAAGAGTATCGTCATATGGTGAGGCAGATACTAGAAACCGTCCCCTCCCCCATGTGCATTATATACATTACGAACCCTTTTATGTTTATGATAAAGATAAAATAGAAATAATCACTTAAATGAGACTGTAAAATTGTTTGATATGTCATTCATATCAAATTGACTTGTCTATCTGTGTCATCCTTTAATTGTGGGAACAGTTAACTATTTCTCCTGTATATTGTCCTACTAAGCAATTATGTCTCCCTGTTGGATGATCGAATAAAATAAAATCAAGAAATTACTGCCTTTTCTTTTGTACCCCTCGCATTCTTGACAAATAAAGGATTGAGGATGCATTTTGTGCTTACCTGTGAACCTACAAAGGGGCAGGTACCTACAGTTCATAGCAGGGCTGCTGCAAGAATGCTGAGGGGGACAAATAACAAAAAACCAACCACCAAGAAAGTAACGATCCTGCGTCATGACCACGACCGCTTTCTCAACAGAGAAACAATCAAAAAGAAGGCAACGAAAAAGAAAAAGGAAGTTTCCTTTGCAGTCGCTCCCTCACCTACCCCCAAGGCAGTGGTGGTATTGATTACTCGTAAATCATTGATCTGGAAAAGAATCTCTAGGGATTGAAATAGTTATTTTTAAATTGTTATACTCTCAATTAATCTACATAATATATCAAAATTCAGCCAGTATGTTTGTGTTCACAAAACTGGAAAAGTAGTAGGACGATTGACTTGAAATTTTGAAACAACACTGCATTCGAATACGCTCGTGTTTACATTTATAAAATCCAATGTCTCTCTGTCTGCCTGTCTGTTTGTTCTCTATTTATTTATTTATTTCAACGGTTACAAAACCTATTACAGTAATTTGATGTTGTACTTATTACCTTATAATATAAAATGAGAGTAAGTAAAAGTAAGTATAAGATAATAAAGATAAAATATGTAGAATACAGAGTTAATATAAAATAACATAATAATGTCAAAAGTAAGCATAAAATAACAGAGATAAAAAAAATAATTACAGAGTAAATATACAATAACAAAAGTATTAAGAAGAAGTAATATATATTCAATAGTATGAAAAAGTTAACAAATGAGAATTAATTACAATTTATGAAATTATGTAGCAACAGAGTTAGAAATTAAAATGGACTGCCTTATTTTTCTAAGAAGTAATTTTATGTTACACAAGTCTATACGACTATCCTTGTCCGATCTGAACCAAATATTGCGTACTTATTCTTTAGGACCCGGCGGGTAACATAGGTAACATTTCTCTCCTCCCCTGTACCTCTCTCCCTGATATATTTTTTCAAGCAAATCTCCACCATTCCACCGACCTAACTCAAATTTTGCATAGTTACATTTCCTCTCCTCCTTCACCCAACCCTCCCCCTGATATATTTAATGTAAAAATCTACACCACTTGACCTGACTTGATCTGACTCAAATTTAGCATACTTATTCTTTAAAACCTGACGGGTAACAAAGGCGACATTTACCTCTTCTTATGTAATTTTGATAAATGTAAAACGTCTGATGAAAACAAAAATCTTTAACTTGATTTTATTCCAGAAATAATAATAAAGCATTTAACTATATTGCTAAATAAAAATCTTTCTAATAACTACATATAAAATGGTTACAGCCCCAATATAATTAATGGCTTTACTGCATCCGTTCGAATCCCGGATATATCGAATAAAAAATAAAAGTTGGCGAAACAAGGAAAATCAAGGATAAATTGTGCTCATGACGTTAATGGGTGGAGGCTCTATTGGGGCGCCGTAGTCCTATTCTCCCCCAATTCCTATTAATCTGTAGTCAATATATCACTTCATCACAACCCTAAAAGCGGTGCCGTCAACTCCGCCTCATCTACATGATTCGCTCGTTAGATTTTAATAGGTTTTCTATCCTAAAGTATTCTAATAGACTTTTTATTTATTTAAGTGTATAAAAATAAAATAAAACACCTTTTATATCCTTTTTATTTATATTCAAGAACACGTTCATATTTGTGAAGTTGTAATTTTTCAGAACAAAGCTCTGTGAAATATTTTTAGTAACCAAATTAATTAATCAATTAGAAAGACATACAGAAAAATTTAATTCACGAAAAAATATTTGGCTACTACCGGGATAATTATTTTATTGGACAAAAATAAATATAAATATATAGCTATAGCTTAGTGGTCAGATCACCGTCCCCGGATAGCAGGTGACCCAAGTTCGAATCCCGGTAGTAGCCAAATATTTTTTCGTGAATTAGATTTTTCTGTATGTCTTTCTAATTGATTAATTAATTTGGTTATAAAAATATTTCACATACCTTTTTATTTAATTTCAATTTCAATTTATTTATTTTTTATAAAACATTTAGATTACAACCACATGTTTATTTCGTAAATGTTACACATAAGTTAGAAATATATAAACATAATGATAATAATAATAATATGTATTTTATTTACATATAAAATCATTCACATCAAAGGTGTAGGAGAATCCTGCTTCGGAAAACCCTCTCAGAGACATGGAACAGATCGATTTCCAGAGTAATATTGTTCAGCATAGCAGTAGCTCTTCCAACAGGCATAACCATTGGCAGGTTGGTCCTGTATATTGGGATGTGAAACAATCTATGCTGACGCTAGATGACGCTAGACGCTGACAATATTTCGCCGCCAGCCTTGAACGTGAAAATCTAGGATGTGAAAATTAACACACTACCCGTCCTCCAATCGAATCTTGGCGAATAGGCTCGTTGTCAATGACAACGCATTTTCTCGAGATTTTTTTTTTTAATTCACTATTATATTTCAAAATTAGAACACTGCAATGCTATTCTATAGCTGATTTAAATGATATTCGGTATAAATATTTTTAATATTTAAATCATTAACTTTGTGGTTAGGTTAGGTTATTATTATAACAGAGTGTTAGTTAAATTAGTTTAAACCACTACCAGAGGTAGTGGTTTATGAAACTTTACAAGTAGACTCGTGGCGACGATCAAGAAGATCTGTCAAATTTTCGTTAAAAAAAATAATATAGTATAATTTTGGATTTTTCAAATTTTTAATGGTTTTTTCATACAACTCAGTAAGTTGTATGGAGATTCCGACGCACATGGTAGACACGAAACCCGAAAATGAGAAAGGGAGTATTGTAAAAACTTGGTTTTTATGGGTTACTTTTTCTTTAAAATTAATTTTCTTGTTAGTAGGTACTTCATTATATATTCGTTTCCCGTATATTTGGCCGTATTCTAAACTAAATAAATTGTATAACATTGTAATGCCACCAATTTTGACGTTTTAAGTATGAAAGGTTTGAAATAAATAAATTCAATCAATTAGAAAGCTCATTACTCATATATGTTAACAACTTTATGTTTGTTTACATTTTAGAGCTTTCTGATAGATTGAATTCATTAATTTCAAACCTGTCAAAATTAAAACGTCAAAATTGGCGGCATAACAATGTTTTTACATAACTGAATATACAAGAATAGGAACGTTGCTTAGTTCAGAATACGGCCGATTATTTTTTATATTTTTATTGTCGTTACTTCAACTTTTGATTTTCAGTTTGTTAGTATGCATCGTTTCCTGGCGAATAGACCATTGGCCCTGAAACATGTTGATATTTTCAATGTATTAGGTAAGTGGTGAAAACAAAGTATATTTATATTAATTATAAAAAAATATTTTTTTATTATTTTTACTAGAACTGGAACCAGAATTGTAAACCGGAACGGATCGGAATTGAATTTCTGAACGGAACCGACACGTCTCGCAAATCCTGATACGCATATAAAATTCTTGGTTCTATAAAGCAGGGGCGTTTACTGCGTACATTAAAAAAAGTTTTCTTAGCTGCGAAAATCTATGTGTATTAATTCACGAGAAAAGACTACAGATGTCTCGAAATATTCCATTCAAATAAACGAAAGATTCTCATATTATTAATATTTAAAGCATTAACTTTGTGGTTAGACATTATAAAAGATTGCTAGTTAACTTTGTAAAAACCACTACCAGATTTTAGGTCTACCGGTTTCGAGACGTACCCGTCTCTTCGTCAGGACCAACACTACACCACTACATTCACAATAATACACACCTCAACCATAGTATTGTTAAACTTCCACCAATAATTGATCACATGCGTGTTAGTCTTGTGAAGGACGAACATGCACTGATGAACCATCAGGGATCTACCGAAAGAGAATAAGAGATTCTCAGTTTTGAACATATATATTATATATATAAAACTTTCGAAATTTGATTTTGGATTGATGATGTATGGATTTTCTTACGATATAAATGATGAACATTGTATTGCGTAGAGTGATCACCGAAGCTAGCTGCCTCATATTCATAGCTTCGTCTCTGTGAGACTCATATAATATATTCTTATTATTTATTCATCCCCCTAGGGACAAAATTCTGTAACTGTGTCCTTAGAAAATACCTTTTTTATTTATTTTTTTATTTAATAGAAAAATACATTTTTCTTTTAAAGTAAAGTTAGCGACAGTTTTTTGCAATGGTATTTCTCTTCTACATGAGCCATACAACTCGTGAGTTGGAGAGGAGTATCATTATCAATATTATTCATATTATATTATATATATATATATTATATATCTATATATAGATATATATATATATATATATATAATATAATATATAGAGAAACCCGTGTTTCCCTACCCGCCCAGTTTTCTCCACAACCACCCATCGATGGTTATAGTGGTGTCACATCGAAAATATGCAAGTTTGGTGGGGGTGGCTGTGCGTGGGTGGGAGTGGGTGACAAAAATGTGCTTTCTAGCACATTGTTTTGTTATGGGAAGGCTGCAAATGCTTCAGATTGTTTCAAAATAGGCGCGCCGACTGTGTCGATGAGTCTAGAAGGTTCCGGGAAAAACCTGCTCTAGAAAGTCCTGGAAGGAGAAGGTTCTAGAAAATTCCCGATAGTTCTATAAGGTTCTAAACTGAGTGGCGGAATGTGTCGGTATGTCTAGAAGGTTTCTGTACATTCGATAAATTTCTTGAAAGTTCTGTAAGGAGAACGTTCTAGATGTTCGCGAACGTTCTATGACGATCCAAACAGTGTACTAAAAATCTATGCGTGCGAAGCCGCGCGGGCATAGCTAGTAATATATTAAATAGCAAGTGGTACATACAGGCGCGCGCAGAGGGAACATTGAAGCATAATTTTTTTGTAAACGTATATTTTGGAATATTATAGAAATAAAATATTTATGCTATAGATTTTTAAGATATATCAAATTATGAATATATGTTGTATTCCGATTTTTTTCCCCAACATATATACTGTATACATATACCCTACATATAAAAATATTGTTAAATAAATGATTTTTAATTTAACGTACCTTAGAGCTGGCACAAATTTGGTAATGTATGGATTTTCTTACGATGTAAATGACGAACATTGCATTTCGTAGAGTGATCACCAAAGCTAGCTTTCACACACGTTCCTCGTATTAATAGCTTCGTCTCTGTGAGACTTATATAATTTATCCGGATGACGGAGTGACGGATGCCTATTGCACGCCCCTGCTAGAAAGGTAAATTACTTTTGCAAAAGTGCTTTACTTCCTGTCGGACCATTGTCTTCTGGCAGATTACATCTTATTTTGCATGCGCATCTCTTCACGGCGCGCGGACACGACTTTGTGATTTCCCCTGTGACGTCAGACGCCTGCACTATTTCCTAATGACGACATCAAACGTGGAGTTTTTCTAATCCACTACCGGAAATTAACCAGAGTTGCATTCAATTAACAATAAACCAGTCATTCAACTTTTGCACAACGACATCAAAGGTACGTAGTTTTTTATATTTCTTTGAGATAAAATACCAAAATAGATAATAAATAAAACCATGATAGAATGTCTAATAGGATTAGATAAACGACAATTTGAAACTATTTAATGTACACAATTTAATGTACATATAAACAACAAAACATTAAATGTGAGGTATAAAAGCAAAACATGATTTTGGAAGGGAAATACGTTATATCTAGAATTCAGTACATTTTTAATTTGTATTCTTCGGTGACTGCAATCAAAAAATTTTTTAATTTTTTTAAAATTGCTGTTTTTGCCTTTGTACCCCGCATATAATAAATCGACAAAACTCATAAAAAAATCATTTAATTGCAATGCCAAAAAAGAAAATGACGTTGAATACTAATTCAATAGAAAATCTATGTATCTCGTCTTTGTGCTGTAAGAAATAATTGTAAGAAACCCAACTGACTGATTTAAAAAAAATACTAATATATGTCGATCATTTATTTCGTAATTGATTGTTGCACGTCCATACAGTTATACAGAACTCGAAAAGTGTATCAATTTTTTTGAGTTCTTAGACATCTTTATTTTGGTAAATTGTATTTTGAATAAATAATTAAATAAGTTGAGTTTTAGAAATAGAAATGGATAAAAAATATATGAAAGTTCATGAATAAATTTTAATTCGATGGCTTTCCATACAAAAATATTATACAAAATACATGAGAAAAAGTTATTGTCATCGTTGAGTTTCACTCGCATTGCCAGAAGATTGCCTTAATAATGTACATACTTAAAGGTAAAGAAAATACTAGTAAATGAAAGATTTGTGTAAAGAAATTAAAATATGCGAAATACTTATATCGAGACAAAAAAAAAAATTTTCTCGGCTTAGATATGAGAATGGAATTAATATATAAAAATGCCTTAATATTTCTTTTTTAAAATGAAATCCTCGTTTACGTTATAGAAATAAACCAAATTCCTGCGGAACGTACCGGCTTGTCGTTAAATTTGCATTTTTCGCGGATTTTTAATTTTACTTCAGTAAAACTTGGAAAACTCATTTTCTTCCGTTAGGGGATGAATGACTCGTGTTTTTTCATCCCCTTTTTCCCGCACCAAGTATGTACGAAATATTCTTAACTTACAAATTACTATTTTTGTTTTATTTTTTTCACCATCGTTATTTTCAGCTTTTTTTATCCATTTCTGATTGAAACCCCCTCCCCAAAGTGTCCATTTTTCTCTTCTACAAATTTACCATCACGCCGTATTGTCGTGGGGGTAGGCAGAGTGGAGTAGAGTGCAATCTCTTCTATCCTGTTATACAGGAGAGGGGCCATAATAGGAGAGGAAATTTTTGCTACAATACATGTTGTTGAATGTAGAATATTTAGATTGATAATGGCCTCCTAAAGCCGGCCGCACACTGGATGCGTTTTCGTACGAAATTGAGTAGTACGTGTACGTACGAATACGCAAGTACATTCCTGACCTTTGAAGTAATATTGAACATCGCACACTGTACACGATTTAGTAGTGCATGTACGCACGTATAGATGCGACGTCCGACACGATCCGGATTTGTTAGGAAATTTTTGCGATTTCGTACGATGGATATTGAAAATTGACACATGACCACAAATGTTTGTGGGACCAAAGTGATTCAACTATGTGACCATCAGCGCAGATCATGGCGGAGAATCTCTAAAGAACTAAAAATACCTGTAAGTTTAATGGAGGTGAGGTACATCGAACAAAAAATCTTTTAAATATTAGATGTTATGAGCTCTCGTTGCACTTCGTTTCACTCCAGCATTAGTGAATCTATTAGATAGAAAGTAATGAAATTTGTTAGTATTTAAGTCGGCCATAATAGAGTTTTCGAGAAGATACAGATTATTCATTTGGCACAAACGTTATTGGAGAAATGCGAAAAGTAACTGATTGTGACCAATGCAAGACGCAATCAATGTGCGCGCTCCATACGTACTAAAATAATCGTACGAATACGTACGTAATAATTCGTATCCAAAGTGCGGCCGGCCTAAGGTGAAACGCGTCTCAAAAAATATACATAAATGTATAACTTAGCAACTATTATTTCCATATATTGCGTTTATTTTCTCAAAATTTCTGTCATCAGAATCAATCAGTATACACTGTTAAACTTTGGATTACCATTAAAGTAACTTATATTGAATATTAAAAATGCATTGACTTTAATACGAGTCAAATAAAATTATTAAAACCAGCAGAAATTTAAACTTTTAATTAGAATTTTAAAATCATATGAAGGTGATAATGGGTATCTCCATCGAAAGCGCTTAGGCTTAAATGTCATTTCTCGAACAATGTATTAAAACTTCTTGTTTTAAACAAAATTGTGATGAACAAATTTTTGTTCACTTAAATACATCGTTGCTTACTAGCGAAGGGAAAAACTTCATTTCAAAATGAAGACTACAACACACACACGTTCACCAGTTTAAAGACTACAAAGTGTACACTACAATTGTAGTAAAAACTACTTGAAGTGAAGTAATTGTAGTACTACGAAATGAAGTGAAGTAAATGAAGTGAAGTAATTGTAATAATAATGAAATGAAGTAATGAAATGAAGTAATAGTGAAGTAAATTTTTAAATGAAGTGAAGTATTTTTTTCCCAAATAAAAATTTGGCGAGCTAAAAAAAATAAAAAGGTCAACGACAAAAATATTTAAATAAATGACGATATTTCGTCGAAAAAAAAGGTCGCCAGCCAGATTTGAACCATGGGGGGGGGGGTTGTTATAGTTTCCAGAGATTTCTTCGTTTAGCTACATCAACTTCCCAAAAATTTCTTCATAGCTCCCAAAATTTTTCAAACCATGGGGGGGGGTTGTTACAAATTACAGAAATTTCTTCATATATCTACATCAACTTTCCAAAAATTTCACGTAAAAAATACACT
Source organism: Agrypnia vestita (assembly GCA_016648135.1). Lineage (NCBI taxonomy): Eukaryota > Metazoa > Arthropoda > Insecta > Trichoptera > Phryganeidae > Agrypnia > Agrypnia vestita. Next base: position 16,437 of record JADDOH010012189.1, read on the forward strand.
ATTTAAAATGGGTTTCTCATACTTTCGATAACTTTGAAGTGTATGTACTTTGTAGTGTTCGCTTTGAAATGAAGTGTACTATTTGAAGTTTATACTTTCAATAACTTTGGTGTTTGTAGTTTGTAGTGTGCACTACACATCAAAATGTGCGAAGTGTGCACTTCAGTGTAGTGTAGTACTACATTGTAGTAGTGAGTACAGAGCGGACCCAACACTATTGCTTACTAAACCGCACACCGCGTCAAATTAAATTACATCCTAGTATTTTGTTTTTTTACAATTTTTTGCAAACATCGTGATATTTCATTTCCACCCCCATAACAATTCGTCGTTATTATTTCACTGCGGAAATATTCAACGTCATAATCTCGCAAAACGAAATTGTTATTTATTTTCCGTACTTTTTATCAAGGCTTGACAGGATGATTGCATGTTTTCGTAATATATAACGAATTAATTAACACAACCTTAAGTTGTTTGAGTACTTGGAAGGTTGTTTTGGTAGGGCTGAGAGTGGGGTGGTTTTGCTATATGTACGAGAAATACCGTGCCTTGATTACTATCACGAAGATTTAAAGGCTATTATGGAATTGTAAATGGTTAATTAATGTTAATTTAAAATTTAATAATTTAATGAAAATTCAGATAAAATATAGAAGTCTTATAGAGATGAAGCTATTACGTGTATGCAAGTCCTTCTGTACCATGGTCCAGTGCTTACAACCTATATGAGCTGGCTTCGGTGATCACTCTACACAATGCAACATTTACCAAATCCATCGTAGGAACATCCACATCAAATTAGAAAATACATACAGAAAATCAAATTAATAAAAAATTTTTTTTTCTGCTACCGGGATTTGAACCAACGGACCTCCATTCTATCCGAGGATGGCGCGTTATCCAATTTTGCCATGGCTGTCTGGAAAGTTAACGAAAAGTTTTCGACCTTATATGTAGTCTCTTTTTAATTGATTAACATTTTAATTCCATTTTTAAAGCAATCCGCCTTTTATAATGCAATAGTCACAAATACCTTTGTGCATCTACCGCTAGAGAACGCCACAAATTATTTTCTTCATTTTTAATTATTTGGCAACATTTGATACATGGAGGTCCGTTGGTTCGAATCTCGGTACCAGTTAAAATATTTTTTTATCAATTTGATTTTTCTGCATGTCTTTTCTAATTGATTAATACAAATTTGTTTAATAATTCACAGAACTTCGCTCTGAAATTGCAACTTCACAATAATAATGTGTTTACATACATATAAAAATATTGTTAATAGTTAATTAATGTTTTGGTAGTTACTTGGTGGCGCAATATTTGAGTTACTGTAACTACTATAGTTCGAGAGGAGCAATCCCTTTCATCATCAGTTATAGATAATAACTATAGCTGATGATGAGAGGGACTGCTTCTCTTGAAACTATTGGAGTATATACATAACTCAAATATTGTGTGTAGAGCAAATATTAAATAAAAGTTATATTTTAGGTTAAATAATGTTTTTATAATAATATCACGTATTGATTTAAAATACATTCTCAGTTATGCGTTAATTATTGAAAAAAATTATATTTATTGAATTTTTTGGGATTAGATTAGGTTAAGAAGATGAAGTAAGAGAGATTCCTTTGAAAATATTTTTACATTTTGTAGGTGTGTTCTGAGAATACATTTGCTGGATTTTGTCCCAAATGATTATTTAATTAATTTAAATGGGATGGCCCATCCCATAAAAAGACTTCCATACATGTTTCTCACTGTTTCTGTGAGACTTCTACGATTTATCTTAATTAGATATTCCTTTGATTTGCGTAGGTTCTAACGAGTGACTATATATGCAAAATTTAAGTTCGCATGCCTGGGGTGGAGTGAGCTTATTTTATTCATGACTCTAGAGTGGAACTATGCAAAATTTAGGACTGATGACAATCAATAACCATGTGAGACGTGAAATGGCCAGTTAGAAGTAGAAGTTCTGCGTAATGAGCAGAGTTCTAAAGAGAAATAATTCAAAAATAGATATAGATCGATCAAGGCTGTATAATTGAAATAAAAAGCCGAAAATAGATTCAGATAAGCTGCTGTTATATATTTGTACATAGAGTATCTTGAGACAAAGCAAGGGAATACGGATAGATGTATTTTTGATATCATGCGAAGAGATTGAAAGAATCGTGTGTATAATTTGCTGCTGTATGATTTAATTGAAACACTTTGTTATATATTGAACTTTATTTGGAAATAGTTACAGTATTTTATTGCAATAGAACTCTCTAGATTGGTCGGCCCCGAAAATATAAAATATTTGAAAATATCGCTCCGCTTCATGTCGCTCGCTGATCGCAAATTTTAACTTGAAACTGGGGCGGCATCTTGAATAACGACACTGCTTTGGGTCGCTCCACACTCCTCTATACCGTTCAATCATCGGTACGATCAGCTACAAATCTGAAAAGGAGCTTTATTTCACTCCTCGTAAAGTCTCTCTTATTTTCAACCTATGGCATGGAAAATAGTTTTTCCGCTGTATGTAACTAATGAATAAAGTAACTTGTACAATGTTAAAGATTCTTGCTTGGGTTAGCTCATTTCAATTACGTAAGCTTATGCAAATATTGACACATAAAAAACTTTAAACTTGATATTATTCTATGAAGAGAATGTGTACTCTGCGGTATGAATTTTATAAGTTTGAAAATTAAGTATTTTATTACATTTAGCATGTCTGAAGGTGTGTAGTAATTTTAATACAAAAATTAAATTAATTTCACTGTTTAAAAATGATTAAATCCATTATATTTAAAAATGTTTAAATTTAATGGATTTAATCATTTTATCTGAATTTTTAATATACAATATAAATTACTTAGATGATAATCCAAAGTTTTAGAGTATATAAGTCAGAAATAAAAACAGTCGTTTTTAAGTTCTATATTTAAATTTTTTTTGATACTCGTATCGTTTTATGAAGGCATTATGAATCTAAATATTTTACATCCAACAACCTGTGTGGTAAAAAAAATAGTTCGATTGATAATGCCCTCATAAGGCGAAACGCGTCTCAAAAAAAAATTAAAAATGTAGAACTTAAAAACAAGTATTTTATTTCCATATGTGTGATTATAGAGTTCTATAATCCAACCTCCGAAACAATAAATAAATTTAATATTTGAAATTACATATCTCCATGACTGATGATATTAGGATATTGTTGTTTGAACATTTTCGACTCCTAATTTATGTAGGAATCTACCTATATAATACCGTGGACTATCTCTGTTATATCGAGCACATAACTATGGGAGAATTTTCCTTATTCAATTTTTTGGATGAAATATTGACGGTTACGGAGATAAGCGACATCAAACTTTGTATATTTTTTAAACATTTTTGGCGTATTATTTTGTAAAACATTAGACTGTGAAAGTCTTTTACATCGAATATAAAAAAAAATCATTTGTTTTGACAAGGCAAATAAAATTATTGAAATATTACAGAAATTTGAAAATTACTTTTTTGTAATGTCTTGTCTTGTTATTTTACTTATATTCAAGCGAATAAATTTTTATAATTCAATATAATTTACTTTATCGATACTCTACAGATATGTCTCACAGAAAATAATACGAAATATGTTTTTGTTTTTAATGAAAACCCGTATAAAATAAATTATATGAAGCCAGTGTTGATAGCAAAAAAAAATACAACATCCGCGAAAGACCTGGCAAGACCAGGTCAACCAGATTATGACAAACTAATAAATTATACAGTATTGTAGGTATATATATATTTGAAATGATTTTTGTGAAAAATAAAAGCAATTTAAAAATGATAGTGTTTTACATTGTACATACATGAACTCGTTCATATATCCGGTTAGTGCAAGTCGTAAAAATTAGTGCTAACGGCACATTAACTTGGATACTTTAAGCTTACATTAGGCTTAATTAACTAAAAGAGTTATATCGACTTCATGCATGAGATACTTTAAGGGTTTAAAAGTACAAAAATAATTAGAGCGAACATATTAGGTATATCATAGATCAATGAATGCCCATCTAGTGGTGATTTAGATTTTTATATATACGTTATATAATTCAGGTTTTTATATAGGGTATTTTAATAGGCGTGTGTTTTGAGAACATTGAAACATGACTTTTACGCAAACATGTATTCTTGGAAAAAATAGAAGTTAAATATTTATGAGACAGAATATTATGATAACTTTTAGAATTTAAATGAATAAACCCAATTAATATAATTTAGTTGTCTGTCCGTCCGTCTGTCCATCCGTCGTAATTTTGCGATACGTCCCATAACTTATTTACAGTATAAAAACTTTATTTCTATTTTTTTAAATAAATAAATAAATTTTTAAAACCAAATTAATTAATCAATTAGAAAGACATATAGAAAAATCTAATCAACGAAAAAATATTTTGGCTACTACCGGGATTCGAACCCGGGTCACCTCCTTTCCGGGGCCGGGGCTCTGACCACGCAGCTATAGGAGCCTTGTAGATTTCCGTGAATATATCGACCTTATACGTAATTCTCATTTTTTTAATCGATTAATTTTTATTTTTGTCCATAGAGCAATCCACTTTTTTGATACGGTAGTTCAAATTACTTTGTAATTGTATCGCTAGATGGACGCCAAAATTAAACAATTAATTCATTTTATTTGGACGCATTTGATACAACTGATTTTAAATTCAAGAACACATTCATATTTGTGAAGTTGTAATTTTTCAGAGCTCTGAGAACTGGCCCCGGAAAGGAGGTGACCCGGGTTCGAATCCCGCTAGTAGCCAAAATATTTTTTCGTGGATTAGATTATTCTGTATGTCTTTCTAATTGATTAATTAATTTGGTTTTAAAAACTTCACAGAACTTTGTTCTGAATAATTACAACTTCACAAATATGAATGTGTTCTTGAATTTAAATAAATAAATACTTATTCAGGAACCGACATGTAAAAGAACCGTCATTTTTGACAGGTTACAGCTAGTATGTCAATAATTGTGAAAGGAATATTGCTAGACATATGTTTAGCTTCAATTTTTTTTCAAAATATAACAGTGACTGCGTATACATTAAGATTAAATTATTTTTTGTGTTTCATTTTCCCCCCACAGCCACGATTCCGTGATAATATTAATAGTTATAGGATAAGCTACTTCAAAGTTAGCATTTTTTCTCGATATTTATATTTTGTCTTCTGTAAAATGTTGGAATATCCTATGAGTAATTTATATCGAACTTTAAAAATTCCCTCGATCTAGTCAAATTCAAATTAAATGATTGGAAGAGAAATCGCAGAAATTTGAAGAGGAATTTGTTTGCAAGGTTTGTGATACCAATGAATGTAAATAAATATCCAATCAGAGTTTTTTTTTAATAAAGTTTTTTTTAATAACGTTACTGATTATGCTTTTATTATTATTTTGATTATTGACCGATTTGGCGCTTACGTTGTAGATATTATTCATAATTATTAAATTATCATACTGGGTGAAAAACATAAACATAGACTTTTATAACAATATTTATATATGTACAGCATGTAACAGGACCAGTCCATAATATTTACATTGATTATGATTAAAATGTTCAAGCAAACCTGACCATATATTAATAGTTATGAAGTTTTGCAATATCAAAGTGTACATATTTTTTCAATATTTTTGATTTTTTTTTTACAAAACGTTGAAGTATCATTAAAAAAACTTGTTGGAGCAATTTTCTGATTATCTTTAACTCTGGTTCGGGTTTCCTACAGGAAAAAATTGAACTAGAAGCTCACTGGATATGAAGATGCCACTTACCAGTTTGCAGGCGACTATGGCGTTGTTTGGTCCGATTTCCGTTCTCTTCGTCCAGTTATCCAAATCCGTTGACAGCACTACTTTAACACACCAAATGTTTAACTATATTGTATCCTTTTTATTCGCCGCAACAAAATTCAACCGCTCGTTCGAGATGTCCCAAAACTATAATCGTAGCAACTGTCACACACAGAGAACTCCGCGCTCGTATGTATTTCCTTTTATAAAATTCCCGACCAGAGACTAACAGATATTTTGTTCGAACACAACTTATATTAATTACGAAAAATTCATTTGTTTCAATAAAAGTTAAATAAAATAATAAAAATCCTGAAAAAAAATCCAATTTGAATGTTTTCCAATTAGAAAAAACTGACCCATAAAAAACAAGTTTTTATTTTACTCCCTTTGATTGACTGAAAATGAAACATATCTAGACAAATATCTATGTCAAAAACCTCTAAAAATATCTTTTTAATTTTTGCTTTCTTCCCAAATGTCAACTCAGCTTACAACACACAAGAGGAAAGTTTAATGCATCGCTGGATTCTAAACACACAACGGTCTAATCTGTAGCACGCTTCCACTTTGACCGCATTTTAACACCCAGCACTCAACCGCTTCCTCTTACTTTGAGGCCCACGCTTTGGTGTCCGGAGAACTTACATTGCATATCGCACTCATGCTCAGACGACACCAAAATGTGTTTAGAAACCGCTCATGCGATCCTATAAATATAAGTTTTAGAGACTTCTATTGACCCTTTCGAAACAATGCCACGCTCTCATATTAAGTTATGCTTTTTTCGGCAAGTTAAGGGTGAAATTTTAAATTGCACTAAAAAATAACCCTTTAGAACCCACCCTATTCCACTCGCCCCACCTCTCAAATTCTTGATCCCCTTTAGTAGGAACCTCAGTGCATGTTAGCCTTCGATTAGATTAACACCTACGCCAGGAATTTTTTAGGAATGTGATAGTGTGTGAATAAAACAATGGTTGTGGTGTATTGTGGTATTTAAATGCTAGTTGTCGTGATGAAGAGACGGGTATATCTCGAAACCAGTAGACTAAAAATCTCAGTAAGTGGTTATGTACTATATATAAATATCATATATATTTTAATTTAAGCCGTTTTATTAATATAATGTACAAAATCTACCAGTTTCGATCGCAAAAAATCTTTTTCAGGACAGTATAATATAAAATAACCTTGTATAATATAAACTAATGTAGATTTATTAGATATTATGAAAATGGTGAAAGCTTGCGCCTTAAGGTCACATTTTTTTTTTTTTTTGAAAAATGCATTTGTTGAGAAACTCACTAAATAAATTTGTAAAATTGAACGGTTTATGTGAAATCGTTCGAAGCGCACGACCGCGCCGAGTGGCAGATGTGCGGCTATCGAACGGGTTTTCTTCCTGGTCACCCTTTGTTGATGAGTCACTGGATCTTGAGGAGCTGTTGTATGGTCCAGGAATAACAAAAACAAAAAATAAAATAAAATTATGTTATGTTGGATTATTCTTCAGCAAAATTTTCAATGCGTTTTTCTCGAATCTACGTTTTTCTACCTAGTTGACAACATATTAAAAAAATACGCATCCGATTTTAATGCGACAAGTCTTAAACCGTTTAAAAATCTAGCCTCTATGGCACCACGTAGGGATTTTTTATAAGAGGCCCCCTTCTATTATTTTTTTATGAACGATGAAAATTTTCCGATGAACGATGAAAAAAAAATGAAAAAATAAGCCTAAAAATAAAATAATTTTCAGACGTATTCTCACGTGATGTTAATAATTCGAAAGATGATAATGCTTTAAAAACTCCAATCAAAATAATCTTCATTGAATTATGAGAATGACAAAGTTTTCCACTGCAGGTGGCGGTTGTACTACAACTAACTCACATACGAAAGAATGTGTGCAAGTTAAACATAAATAAAACATCCAAAAATTTTATAGATGCTCTTTGAACGACTGCTCTTTGAACATCCAAAAAGACTACCAAACCTACGTTCCCATATAAAAAGAAGTTTCGTCTATATGAGATGCTGACGAGCTGTTTATTTATTTATTTTATTTTATTTATTTAAATTAACGGACATAGTCCAATAAAATATAATACATAACATGAAAAACATATTACATCAGAATAAAAATTATAGCAATTTAAATACAAAAGCAAGGACAAATGAGAATACTAACAAGATGGAGACAAGGTCTGGACTATCTAATCAGAGATTGTTTACATCTGGACAGACTTACACCCAAGAAGTCCAGATGCTGTCTTGAATTTATAAGACGACATAACCGTGACATGGGAGCATGGAATCCACAGTTGGTTCTATGATGGCTAAGGAACAACAGTTCATTATTTCTGAGTCTACGGGAAGGGATATTGAATTTTATTTGGCCCAGTAACGAAGGCACATCAGTGCTTATTAAGAATGCCCTCGGACTTACACAAACACTCCATTCACCGGCTAGTCAGAAGGTTATACCTACATGAGAAAGGTTCTTACGATCTTGGTGAAAATATAATTTAGGTAACTAATTTAGACCAGAATTACTTTACTTTGTGGAAAGCAGATAGGGCATAGGGTTATTCTATGAAATAAAATATGTTGTATGTTGACAAAACTTTACAAGTTTATTCAAATACTAGACAAATAAATTGCTCTCTCACATGTTAAAAAAAATCACGCATCCATATATTCAGAACGTTTATTGTATGTTAAGATGTATTTTCTCATCCCATCTGTGCCAGCCCGGATATCATACATCCCGTTGGTTTAAGAGAGATGGTTAGGCGACCTAATAAATAAATATGCCTCTCAAGATGATGATTGATCTAATGTCTATATTAATATATTTAACATCTAAAGTATGTTTCCTGAAGGCATATTTGATTTTCCATGTCATTTCATAAATGCCGCTGCTTCTGTGGAACTACAAAATCAACGATAGATGGCGTTGGTCACGCACGGGCAAAACTGTCGCGCGCCGGCGCGGTAAAACCATAATTCTTTTAAACTCTGTTACAATAACATTGCTCTGGTTTCATTGCGAACGGATATACATATAATATAAGAGATTCGTATTTTTTTGGAATCATATTGTTCTCCGTGAGAGTTTCACTAGTCCAGATTTATCTCCGCGTGTTGTTTGTGTCGTGGAGAATAAGAAGACTTTCAAGATACCTGCAAAGAACAAGGACTGACCAACCGCCTCGAGGGGCTAATCCAAGACAATGGTCCCATTGCATATACAACGAAAATGAGTATTTCACTATATTATTGAATGTGCTAATAACAAAATGAAAGATAATTTACGTTTAAATAGTAAGTATTAAATAAGATATTACACTTTAAAGTTTCGAAAAATGCACTGCATATTTTAACATTTCATAGGCAATATATGAGATTAGGTTAGGTTATTAGGTTTGGTTTGGTTAGGTTATTAGGTTTGGTTAGGTTAGGTTATTAGGTTTGGTTTGTTTATGTTATTAAATTTGGTTAGGTTAGGTTATTAGGTTTGGTTAGGTTAGGTTATTAGGTTTGGTTTGTTTAATTTAGATTACGATTATTTTAGTTAGATTAAATTAACAGGACGTTAAATTATATAGTGAAATACTTATTTTCATTGTATGAACAACGGGACCATAGTCTTGGATTATTCCCCTCGAGGATAAAAACTAGCACAGGTTAGTGGTTATGACTCGGACTTCAAAGCCATGTTATTTTTAGGGAAAAAAATAATATTTGTGTATTTTTATAACGCACCGGATGCTGACATTTGACGTGTTAAATCCTCGACAAACGGTGATATGTCAACCGGAAATGCAAGCAGCGTGCCAGCTAAATTCAATTTTCGTCCGCATTGCTGGACGTGCAACTTTACTCCATGGAAGGACGAACACCAGATTTAAACATAGCAGACGTGTCACAAGCATATTTCCGCTATCAAAAATAGAAACGATAAATTATATATATTTGAGTCATTTTAAAGCTACATAACTTCTACGATTATATCGATATTTTGGAATAGTCGTATTTGCATTTATGTACGTTACTATCGCCTCCGCGATCCACGCTATTTTCAAAGAAGCCGATTGACCTGAGTATCCGACTGGAAAAAGCGATCTCTTTGCAATATTGAGTCCATGCATCTGGTTGCCATTTTTCCGTATTAACAAATAATTCCCGCAGAGTTCCTGAATTTCTTCTATTGTCGTAAGAATGCGACGGTAGAAAATAAATACGAGTACAACACCCAAAAATTAAATTTTATACAAAAACTTACTTTGTAATGTCATTCGAACTAATTGTACATATTTAAATATTTTAGACATTATTTAACACGCTGATCGCTAACTTATTGAATAAACTTAATTTATTGATCGTAAACTTATTGAACGCTCGGTAGGTACTCTCGTAATTTATTTTGCTGATCGATATAACGCTCACTAAATTGCTGTCGGTGCATTCGTCGCATTTGTCTCTGGCTTCTCCTAAACGTCAAAACAAATAGATTCCCGAAACGGTGTGGTCCGCTTTTATAAGAAACCGTAATTTCTCTAGTAACAGTAACAGAAATATTATCAATATTCAAACTACATCACATATCCACCAGATTCTAATCTCCACGCCACTCCTTACGCCATCCTTTAGTCTTAAGTTTAGTATTAGTAACATTACTGAAGCGTTAGAATTGAATACTTTGTAATCGCTATAAACAAATAGTGAAAGTAATCATTTTTAATAAAAAAATGGCCTCTCACAAAGTTACATAAGAAAATTTAAAAAAATTAGAAATATTCTATTTTTACTACCTTTATATTAACTCGTGGCGTCTGCTTACTTACCGTCAACAAAAACTTTGGATCGATTTTTGACCCTTTTCCCGTGATTCAATCGAGTTGAAACTTGGCAAGCAGACTCGTGGCGACGATCAAGAAGATCTATCAAATTTTCGTTAAAAAAAATTAATAATTATAGTATAATTTCAGATTTTTAGAAATTTTAATGCTTTTTTCAAATTGGAATCATTACAAAAGCTTGATTAGCAACGGCGCGGCGACCCGATAACGTCGCGGAATATTTTCTAAATTTGAATTACTTCGTCGGTATAATAGGTACATCACTACGAATTTTGAAAATTTACAAAACAATTGGTTCACAGATGACAGCAAAATTTAGTTTTTTGGGAAAAAATCAAAAACTAATTTATTTCTTTTAGATTTCTGCTTAGTTTTGAAGAATTCTACATTACTCAAATCTGATTCTGATTAAATAATTTGACTCTGGAAATTCATAAGGTACGATATTGATGATAATTGAATCTATCAAAATCTTGACATCTCAAAACATCTGACATTTTAGAAATATATTAAATTTCTGTAAGTTTAGCGTTATATTATAAGTTTTAATTCGTCTTTAATTATTGTAATATTTAACAATGACAGGGAGTATATTCAAAACTTGGTTTTTATGGGTTACTTTTTTTCATTTCTAAACGCTTGAAATATATACTCAAATAATCAGCTACGAGTATTTAAACAGTTGTAAAAGGTACTTACGAAGTTAGTCTTCCTTCTGTGTCTTTGCATATCTCTGCGAAGGTTTTGTGGTAGAATCGAGCCCGAATACACTTTTTACAGCTGTCACCGGCAAAAATGTCACTTTCGTAGACAACTTGAACTAACTAACTACCAAAATTCAATTCCAAAAAGGCCTAAAATTGAACTAACTGTAGCAGTCCGTTTCAACTGGTCCGGATTCTAACTGTCAGACCCTTGTCAACGATTGGTGTAAACTTCCCGAGATTCAAATCAATGACATTTCGACGATCACAAATAGAACTAACAACAACTGTCAAATGAAGGAAAGCTACAGATAAATAGAGGTTGTCTTGATTGCGTGGTTTATTGTCTGAAATACCGATGATTTCACAACTTACTCATGATAAATCTGTTCGATACCACCTGGCAACAACCTGCTGTCATTACTTTGAAATAATCTGTATTTTACGAAAATTTCTACGAAATAAATCAGATATCAACTTAGCTGGAGCAACTATTCTGTAATTCGCATTAATTTAATTCGCTACAATATTTCTCGAAAAAATTCTACATGTCCCTGTTGTGTCGTTTGTATCGGAATTTTCTAGTTTGCACTAGAAAATTCCGGAAATAGGTACTCCACTCGTGCACGTTACGTCATCGATACACGTTAGTCTGTGTTACGTCCGTTGTCTGTTTTATTTTCTGTGGCTTCACTTTTGTTAAAACAATAAATGAGGCAAATATAAGAAATGTTATTTTTCATGTTTTCTGCTATAATCTCGTGCGTTCTATCATTTTTTTTATTTCTACTCCCTTTCTTTTAACTCGTAGCGTCTGCGGTTTGTTGTCTGCTGGAATTTTTTTTGGATCGATTTTTAATCATTTTCCCGTGATCCAATCGAGCTGAAACTTTGCAGGCGGACTCGTGGCAACGATAAAAATAATCTAACAAATTTTCGTTTAAATATCCGTTTAATAATTATAGTATAATTTTGGATTTTTCGAAATTTTAATGTTTTTTTCAAATCGGAATCAATACAAATGCGTAATGACCTCGACGCGTGCAGTAGGCACGAAACCTGATTCAATGAGAAAGGGAGTGTAATAAAAACTTGGTTTTTATGGGTTAGTTTTTTATTTATCCTGAACTCGATAAATGTTGGTTATAAAAAGAGCCATTTATCTCAATGGGATGAACTTGTGCCGAACGAGGCTTACATTGGAATAAGAAAAAAAATCTATAGAAAATAATCAATTAATTGTTGATAAAAATATAAAAAAATATATATTTATAAAACAAGTAGACATAATTGAATACAAGAAAAAATAATATATGCAAAAAAATTATATACAGGGTTATTTGTATTTGTAAAACATTAATAACCTCGCAGGACTATACTCCTACCTTGATTATGAGTCGAAAATGTTTAAGCTATTATGACCTAATATCAATAGTTAAGGAGATGTGCGACATCAAAGTTTGCATTTTTTTTTCAATATTTCTGACTTATTTTTTGTAAAACGTTGGACTATCATTACAGTAACTAATATCAAATATGAAACATTTATTCCCTTTAATACAAGCCAAGTAAAAAAATAAAAACCTTCAAATTCCAATTGGAAAACATTCCAATTGGAATTTTTTCAGGGTTTTAATAATTTTATTTAACTTGTTTTTTTCGTAATTGATAATAGTTACTGTAATGATAGTCCAACGTTTTACAAAAAATATGTCAGAAATATTGAAAAAAAATGCAAACTTTGATGTCGCATATCTCCATAACTATTGATATTAGGTCATGATAGCTTGAACATTTTCGACTCATAATCAAGGCAGGAGTATAGTCCTGCGAGGTAATTAATGTTTTACAAATAACCCTGTATATGTTTGGTTATATGAAATAATGAAAAATAGAATTTAATGTGCAAATAATTACTAGTTGTTCCCAAATTATTCATGCAGCGCAATTATTCAATTATGTTGATTAAGGACTTCGTGACAACAGTATATTTTGTCTATACATGTACTTAATATTCTCGTATGAATTCTAGCTCGTGAAAGGATGGATTTAAAAATATATAATTTGAATTTTTGGCAGAGTTGCAAAAAACCACAATTTTCGATAAAATTTACAGTTTAAATTGTAAAACAAGTTGTGATCAAGGAAAAAATTTTCATTCAATCAGTCGAAAATCTTATGTAGAAGAAGATTACAAAATTTCAATAAGATCGATCCTTAAGTTTTTAAGAAATCGTATTCGCCGACTTCAGAAATAGAGTTTTGAGGAAAGAGTGATTAAATTCTTAACATTTAACTATCGACGCGAAGTTTTTTTTTTTTTTTATAACGTTACTACGAACGTGCGGCCTCAGAAGCCGCTATGTTTGGTTAGCTTTTATTATAAATTGGGACGGTTTATGTAAAAAAAAGTAAATGTATCCAAAAAATAGATCTTATTTAATCATGATTAGTAATATAATCTAGGGATGGGTCGTCGACGTATTTACCGTCGACGAAACGAGACCGTCCACGTCCGTCTATCGACGAGACGATCAACTAGTTGAATTCGTCAACTAGTTGATTCGTCAACTAGTTGACGAATTCAACTAGTTGATCGTTGGCTATTTTTATTACGTTAATTTTTAGAAGTTTGAAGGAATATTGTTTCGGGGAAAGTATGACCGCTACTTGTGCTTAAATGTAAAAAGAAACATTTTATTATTTATTTGTTTACGCACATTATAGGCTTTTACGTATTGTTTTATATACTTCTTTCTATATATAATAAAGAAAGAAGTAGGTATATACAACAATATCAGGTGTAAGCAGTAAAATATTAGTTCAATAAAAAATAAAATAATTAAACAGAATTGTTTTATTTTATACAGCGCAAAATTGGAAATTCACCGAAACGTCGCGCAAATTATGTAAGAAATAATAGATAATAGCTTATTAAGCCTATCTCACCCTACGCATGCATTCAAATTTCAAGTTTCTGTCATAGTTCGTGTACACAGATCTGCACTCTATGGTCGTGTACTTTAGAGTTGAAATGAAATTACCCGTCGAGCCGTCTATGACGTATATGGCGTGTACTAGTCGTCAGAGAGAGATGAGAGAGAAATAAACGGAGACGTTTTGTCTTGCTCTCGCTCGTTGCTTTGCGAATCGTCCACCGTCTACGAATTCAACTAGTCCATGCGATGAACGTAAACCGTCGACGCGTCGTCAACGGTTGATTTCAACTAGTCCGTCAATAAGTTTATTATTATTACTGAAACACAAGGTTTTATTTTATTAAGGTCAGTCATCACACCACTAAACAAAAAAATTGCAGTCTAGTATAGCAAAAATAATTATTTTTTAAAAATTAATAAACACATCTTAAAAAAATGCTTGAAAAATCTAGATCTAGTTATTACGAAAAAGTCCAAGTGTGAAACATGCTATATTTTAGGCACGATTTGGGCATACTTCTTTGGCATACTGATACACATTTTTATGTAGACTTCCTCTTGAGTCTAGAAGGACTGAATAGACATATCCTTCTTGTTTTTTTCATTTTCGGCCCCTGTTGTTCAGGACTGAATATTCCAGTCAAACTAATTTTGAGCTCACGAGGAAGTTATATGTGGTAATACCAATTGCCGAGCCAACTTTTTTATAAAATCTCTTCGGTTAGTATTTTCTTCTTACATGATGTATTTATACATATTTCTACTTTTTTATTTTTACTTTACCTTAATAATGATCATCTTCATCTTCAGACAGTTCAATTCTACCTGGTTAATTCTACCTTTAAATAGGAAATGTCATTTATCAAAGTGCTGTGAGTCTTCCATTATATGTATTTCTTTCTGTTTCTTCAGTCTCGCGACAATAACAACTTTTGCATTTCCAAATATTATGCCATCTATGTAAAAAGTCAATTTACAATAAAAAATGATGCTGTCTATCTATACATGGCATCAAAATTTATCGCAGTGTTTTGCCAGCAACACGTAAAGAAAATAAAATATTGAATGTCACTGTGGTAGTTATACATTTTTCTATTAAACATTTTTGAATAAGTACTTTTAAATGTTTAGCTTTCTATGCTGGCAAATACGAGTGCCTGATTTGATTTATCCCTTTTCAAACGACCAATCAGGTCATCCCTGCTTACAAATATGGACTTTTAGCTCATTGATGTGATTGTTTACGTTCCATAACAATGTGTGTTAGTCATGTATCCTGTGTTCGGTCGATAGGGGATGGGATTAATGGTGTGTTCGGGAATTAACATAATCCAACCATTAATATTCTATGTAAATAGTTATTGTACATCATGGCAGAAATAAAATGGATAACTCGTTTTTGACATGTTGTGACTGCAAGGTTGATTGGGTTGGCAGTAGGATGGTTTAATCCGACACTTGCATTAAAAATGTAAGAAGGGCCAACTTATAAAAATGATTAATTAAGATAAATTATATATATATATATATATATATATATCTCACTCACAAAGACGAAGCTATTTATATGGAAAATAATGTTTGGTAGTCTTTATTTGGCATTTACAGAGCTTACGACCTGACGTAAGGCTGGCTTGGGGTGATCACTTTACACAAACATTCATAGATTCCACCCAAGATCAACCACATATTTATCAAATTTGGAAAGTTGTATGTATATATTTTCACGTGTCGTAGCTAGGGAGAATGAATATAAACACTGGAAAACAATAAGCGATTTATTGTACAAAGTAATAAATAAACTAGACGCTATTCCTTAAATTACACCGATACGGATATCATGTTGGGCTCAGTGAAAAACACAACAATGGTTGAAGAAATATTTATTTTATCGAAGAATACAGTTGTGAAGACTTCTTGGCTGCGACGAACAACACACGAAGACGATTATAAACACGAGGAGGTGTGTTGCAGGCCGCGCACGCGAGAACGGCAGCGGCGGCTACGGCGAAGCGGAGCGCACCGGCGCTGGGAGGGATGGACTCGGCAGGGTGCGTTGTGCGCAGCGGGCGAGGACGTAAAGAAGGCGAAGCTCTGCACGGCCCGCGCGGAGAACAGCGGGCGGCGGCAGCAGCGGGTGAAGACCTGTGAACAAGAAACAAAATTATTCCAGCTGCGGGCTGAGAATGGCTCGTCGCAGGCCGACAAGGGAGCAGCGCGCAGCACCGCTCGATGGGAGGGGAAGGAGGGGGTGAAAATATCAGGTTATTGGTACGAATGTAGAGATCGTGGGAACGCGGCCCTGAAAATGTTTTTTTTGGGGTTGAAACGATCACAAATGTATAGATCGTGGAGAAATCAGCTCTGAAAAGGACATTTTTAGTGTTAAAACGATCACGACTGTATATATCGTGGGGAAAGCAGCCCTGAAAAGGGCCTTTTTGGAGCTTGGAATGGTCCAGAGTAGCAGCGGATCGTGCGGAGCGATAGCGGCAGCGATCGATGAAACTCTGGCGGAGTCGGGCTCGGCAGGGGCACCAAGTCGCAGATTCTTCAGAGAAACCGTTGACTTCACTGGTCAAGTGGATTCCGGGTCCAGGAGGAGGTCTTCACTGTGCCAGAGCTTCGGGCGGTCTCCATACGGCCGTGCGTCGCCCTTTATATAATCGCCTAGCGGTACTTTCAACCGTTATTCCGCCACGAGGGGGGTGGGAGGGCTACGGTCACTGGTGACTTGTGGATGGGAGCGTAAATACGCCGCGCCAGTGGTTTAGGGGTCCTCTTTGGCAGATCGCGGCGGTTTCGCTCATGATCACTGATATCAACACTATTCCGCAGTATATCACTCATAAATGAATACTTTATTATCGCTGGGTAACACCTGGTAATTAACCTTAACTAGAACATTTCATACACTTTCGCTCGTAGAATTTATTTATTTCGTATTTATCATTTATTTATTTATTTTTATTACATCGCTCGATTATTCGCTTTATTATCGCTCACGACTGGCCACACCAGCGGTCGTCTTGCGGCTCGCGATCGACTTTGCACGTTAAGACACTTTCAAATACGACCTGAACTGTGTCGCGGCCGGCGGCTATCTAGCGGCAGCCACGAATAAAGGCTAGAATGTTAAGTCAACTTTTTCGTAAGATAAGGATTATTTAAAAATATTTACTAATTAATGTACAATTTTTTACTTGCACATCACTACTCTGTCACATACCTACTATCACTGCCTACTGGCAAAATTAAACGAAGAAAAACATTAATAAATAAAAAGAAACACAAAAATTCACATAAATTGAATTTTTTGATACGGATCAGAATATCCGGTGCGGTTGAAAATGAGATGGGCCACGTGACAAAGTTAGTGTGTGCAGAGCTAATATTATGATGAAATTAAATCCCTATAACTGCTTCTTTTGACCATTAGGCCTATAAAGAACTAGCGGCTAGCCGGCCTCCCGTTGCGGTAAGCCGCACTTGGATTTTTACATGAATCTGCCTGATATCAACGCACTGAGTCGCGGCCAGCCGCTCCGGTCGTCTTGGGACTGCGGCTAGTCGCATGATACGTGATCGCATGATACGATAAGTTAAATGATACGGCGGGGCGCTACATTATAGTACTGAGTACAGAGCGGACCCATCACTACGCCTCACTCTGCCGTTAGACACTGTACGCAGGGCGCGCCTATGTTTTAAATACTGTTTTGATAATAATTCTTCATACAATTTTAGTGATATCCCAGTGTATCTTAAGAACTTATCTTCAAATTTCTTTAGTTCTGAAACAAAAATATTAAACACTCTGCTGTCATGTCTTGTCTCCAGTAAAGAATGTATCCAAAATCTATGTTTATTTTTACGATGACGTTTTCCACGATAATATAAATAAATAACTGCAAAAACTTTTTCGACGTTCATCATACCCAATATCTCTAGAAGCACTGACGATTGCGGAGGACCGCAGTAGAACCATGCGATACTATGATATTGCATACTATATACTGCGGCTTACCGCAACGGGAGGCCGCACCACGGCCAGCCCCTAGTGCGTTCTAGGCCTTAGGCCAGCCGCACTTTGGATACGAATTATTACGTACGTATTCGTACGATTATTTTCGTACGTCCATACGTAATAACAAATTTCATTACTATCTATCTAATAGCGCGCACATTGATTGCGTCTTGCGTTGGTCACGATCAGTTACTTTTCGCATTTCTTCAATAACGTTTGTGCCAAATGAATAATAAGTATCTTCTGGAAAACTTTATTATGGCAGACTTAAATAATAATAAATTTCATCACTATCTATCTAATAGATTCACAAATGCTGGGGAGAATCGGAGTGCAACGAGAGCTCATAACATCGGAGAAATATTTAAAAGTTTTTTTGTTCGAAGTACATAATTATACCTCACCTTCATTAAACCAAATTATTTAACTTACAGGTATTTTTTAGTTCTTTAGAGATTCTCCGCCATGATTTGCGCTGATAGTCACGTAGTTGAATCACTTTGGTCCCACAAACATTTAAGGTCGTGTGTTAAATTGACAAAATTTTGAATATCCATCCAACGAGTCCGAATCGTGTCGGACGTCGCATCTATACGTGCGTACACGCACTACTAAATCATGTACAGTATGCGATGTTCAATACTACTTCGAAGGTCAGGAATGTACTTGCGTATTCGTACGTATACGTACTAATCAATTTCGTACGAAAACACATCCATCGGCGTTAGAGTTTTCCCAAATAAATTTTACTTTATATTTTACCTTTATCTGCCCAGAAACTAGTGTGAATATGGACCCAGGTTTCACACTCAAAAACCACTAAATTGGTTTCGAGCGACACAATGAGCTGTTATCGGTGAAGTCAACCCTCTGACACACACGAGAGGCGTTCGCTGGTTTATTTATTTTTCAGCACGAATCGCGACCACCTCCAATCGCTCGAGACCACTCGCTGAACATTGCTCGCTAACCCGTAAACTCGGATGCACGGAATCGATTCTTAACCTGTATTTTGTATTTGAGATTTTCACCAAAAATCCAGTAACGAAATCTTACTCGATTTGAGAAAAATGCCTGTTGTTAATATTCGAGGGATGAGCGATAAGTAGGTATACGAATTAATACAATATCCAATTTTATTAACCCTAGAAGCCCAATCATATTTTGTTGGCTATGAAGCCCCAACCATAAGTCAAAATGACGTGCAATAATAAAAATATGTGTAATTCAGTATATTTTTCTACATCTACGACATTTTTTAGACGGATTTATTTGAATAAGACGAAAATAAAAATTCGCACTATTAACTATAAGTAAACAGACAAAAAATTGAGATGTTTTCGATTTTTTCTTATACTAAAAAATCAAATATTTTTTGTTTTTTACGATTAACTAATCATTTATTAACAATTAGAAAACAGTCTTACAGTATAATTCAGAGTATAAGCAGTTTTGACATGTTTACTAAGTATTTTACCCAAATTGACGTGCAACATTGCGTTTACTTTAAAATGGTGGTACTTTTTGAGGTGACGCAGCCGTTTTCAGTAAGATCTCAGCGGCTACTTAGTTGGTTCAAAAGCTCATGGCGATCGAAGCAAGCGCAAGCGTGCGACAGAGATCGCGATAATATGCTTTTGAGTGTACGTCAAAATGACATTCATTGGGCTTCTAGGGTTAAGAAACCGCCTTAATATTAAAATAGGTGTAGGTTTTTGCTGTGTTTTAAGAAGAAATTATAAAAATTAAAGTTTTTAAAAAATTTCTTAAAAAATAGTTAAATAATTTAATGAAATATAATTAATTACATTTCAAGAAATTATTTTTTAACTTTTTCACTGTATTTAGAAAATTAAACAAAAAACGCTGAGATAGTTTTGTCATATGGAACGTGTGAGTGAGGAAAGTATGTTAAAGAAAATATATGAGATGAGTGTTGAAGTCAACTGAAACAGAGGGCATCCGCGAAAGATCTGGCATGATCAGATAAGCCAAAGATCGGAGGGATTACCCTTTTAAAAGCTTCAACGATTGAGGAGCGTGCATGAGAAAATGTATGAATGTGGTTGAGGCAAAAGTGGTGTCCCAGGATAGAAAGGTGTGGCGTTCTTGCCCCTATGCCAAACCCTGGGGGGCATGATAGTTAATTAGTCGGTTAGAATATTCACAAAAAAGGCGCTATATAAACTATCCAAATCTTATTATCTTCCAAACCATAAACGATACATATATTAGAGCATAACAAGGAGGATACATTTTATAAAAGAAAGCAAAAATAATAAATATTTATAATACTTGTAAACACACAAAATGAACCAAGCTGTGGAGCCAGGTAGACGCCTTTAAATGCTGCAAAAGAGAAGACTCCAATTTTTAGGCTTTATAAAAAAAATAGCTTGGTTAAGTTGAAATTGACTTAAAAGAGTGGCTACATTTGCATTATCATATCTCATTCATTGTACACATTTCTAACAATCTTCATTTAGAACAACTTATTTAAAATTATTAATATTATTAATATTTAGAGCATTAACAAGCTTTGTGGTTAGACATAATAACAGAATGTTAGTAAACTTAGTACAAACCACTACCAAATTTTAACGAAATATTTTTTTTGCTTTCCTCTTTTACGTCAGTAGGTAATGAAATTGGCAATAAAAAATATTTTAAGTCAAATATCATTAAATTAATATAGATCCATGCTTCTGAAGAGAATGGGGAATTTTCTGAAAAAATAAACCATATCATAGGTCATAATAATATTCTTTGGACGTATGACCTTTAGCAATTACTTCAACAATAGGTGCTTCATGAAGAATGGCAAGCTATGGGGTATGATAACGTTACGGCGGGGTATATCAAGGCTGGTAGCCCATTAGTTATTCGTGACTTCATGGCTTTATTCACTGTTTAAGGGATATTTGAAGGAGAGCCGCATTCCTTTAGACTGAAGGAGAGCCATTATTATGCAACTCTGTAAGGGCAAAAAAGGGTCGAGAATGGAATGCGGGAACTATAGAGCAGTAAGAGTATAGTATGTACTCGGTAGGCAAACGTTATAGAAGATAGCATATAGCACTCTGAATTAATTTAAAAAAATTTCGAAGTGTAATAAAATAATTAAAAGAAATTTTCTTCAAAGTTTTTAAAATGTTATTTGAAATTTCAAAGTATGAAAACACTTGTGGCTTCACATTAAATACTTGGTATAATAATAACCAATAAAAACAATAGTAAATTAACAAATGCATTTATCTAATAGACTGATTTTAAAGTTGTTCCCTCTCTTTTCGCTTAACCTTTTCCCTTTCCATCCCCCCACTTAGTTGACATCCTTTCTCTCGCTGATTTTCTTTCTCTATGTAAATTTCTATACTTAGTATAGTCTATATTATATTGTCCTGATGAATTTTGAGACCAACCAAAACAAGTTGTTTAATGCACAGTAATAAGTGGTTTAAAACAACTAAGTTTGAACCGTGTTTTTGAAGTTGGTATGAAAACCAAATTATTCAGCGCAACGAGACAGAGACGAAGCTATTTATGTGGAAAACGTGTATGAGTCTTTACATGTAAGTCTTTACAGGGTGGCCCAGGGCTTATGACCTGCATGAGTTTCACCGATGCACCGATTCCACTCAATTCAATACTCCAAAATCCTACAGCAAAACGGCCTGGATGAAAGGATGAAAGAATACCCAGAACCAAAGAAGATAAAGCCTGAGAACGAGAAAAATCTAACCCAACAGCTTATCTAGGCAATGAGTTGCGACAGTGCAAGGAAGAAGAAGAAGACCCTATAAAAGACTTTCTAAATAACTTCGTCTCTGTGAGACTTCTATAATTTATCTTAATTAATAATTATCCCTCTGTGGACAAAATCAAGTAATTGTCTTCTCAGAACATGCACACAAAAATATTATTAAACACGTATTTACATTGGTGAGTCCCGTTCATTTCAATATTTTTAAAGGAACAGAATGTTAGTAAACTTAGTAAAAACCACTACCAGATTTACGGCCTACCGGTTTCGAGACGTACCCGTCTCTTCGTCACGACCAACGCTACACTACTATATTCACAACACTATACACCCCAACCATAGTATTGAATAGTATTGTTAGTATAATAGTGGTGATAGTTTAACAATGGGTGTATACTGTATAGTGTTGTGAATATAGTAGTGTAGTGTTGGTCCTGACAAAGAGACAGGTACGTCTCGAAGCCGGTAGACCGTAAATCTGGTAGTGATTTTTACTAAGTTTACTAACATTTATAACCACAAAGTTAATGCTTTAAATATTAATAATATTTTTAAAGGAAATTCAAAAGTTACGATGGTCCAAACTAGATTGAAAAAACATTTCCATTCGAATCGTTCAACAAGTTCAGTCGCTCTGCATCATTCTTAATATAGTTTCTCAGACTTGCAAAAAATAAATCGTAGCACCTTTTCGGGAGGAAAACCCTCCAACCCCCGAGATCTAGCGCCGCAGACCGGATACACCCCGACTCGGCTTATTTATTCCGCTTCCACCCTCATCACCCCGCCACTCTGCCCTCGCAGCCCGGGGCAACATTACACAAGTTTTATCAGTGAGGCTTTTAATAAAAACCTTCCTTGTGGCTTCAATGGTTGTAGGAAAGTAATGCCGTTTCTTACTTAAACTAAACAATCAGTTTCGGCAGTGTTAAAACAAACTTGTTGAAATAAGGCTTCAGTTAAGTAAACTTTTAGATTAATTGAAAATTATTCGCGAACACGTGTTGTTGACTAACTGCGATATTTATATTTTTTGACATGCCCATACATTTTGTTCGTGATATATATCATAATGTCATATAAATAATATCATAAAAATATCATTCTTTTAAATAATCGGGTGTTTATAAATTAATTTTAAATGATTGTGATCATTTTTTATTTGGGAAACACGTGTAGAAATTTTGATGTAAGAGTTGAGGAACGCTTGAGGTGTTTATTGTTACACAATTATCAATAGTTATTCCGAATTTTCAAATCGTCTTTTGGCTATGGATCATTATTTTGATATTATTAAGGGCTTACAAATTTTACATACAAATTATACAGAATTACAGTTTTGATAAATTTGAAATTTTGGAATAAATAAAAAGGGTTTGAAAGTAAATTAAATATTATAAATAACAGGGTTTTCTTACAAAAACTTATCTTTTTATTTTTTTTATGTTAGTACTTAATTATTATTCATTGCACATACATTATTTTTTTATATTTTTATTGTCTCTATTACGATTTTTGAATTATAATTTGTTAGTATACATTTTATCCCAACAAAGAAACGATTAGCTTTGATAAATGTTGATATTTTCAATATATAAGTGGTAAAAACAAATTTCATTTTTATTAATAATATTTAATTATGATATCATATTATGTTACATTATTATATCACAAAAGGTGTAATCACACGAGGAAATTGTTTTACCTGTTGCGTCAATGATCATATTATTATAAAATTAATCTGCTGTCAACTCCCACACACACTGATCTCGCAGCAGCCGTTCGAATCCTTTACATAGGTTATTTGATTCACTCGATTTTTCGTGCATTTATGAGAATAGCCCAGTCATTTCGAGGCATTTTGATAGCGCGTAATTGCTTCTTATTCTACCATCTCCTGAAAAAACCTACTGTATTCTTAGTTCTGCAGTATAATACGTATATGTCTTGAATCCCACCCAGCAGATTTCTATTGTTGCCTGTATTCGCCTTACAATATAGAACAATATTAAGTAAAAGTATTTTTTGCGCCTTTTTCTCTATGCGTCTTTCCTCAAACACGTTTACTGAAGCTTGCATTATATCAAAATGTAATATATTCAATTTGCCTTTCAGATTTTAAATTTTTTATTTGTTTTTCGTCTTTTTGTTTATTTCATAAATGGATATTTGTTTTTTTTGCGTTAAAAACTTGGTGTTCTATTATTTATCTGTTTTTATATATATATCCGTTGTATTCCAAATTTATTTTTATTAGATATTTAAGCATTTTATTTATTCATTTTTACTTCCTTTCTTTTAACTCGTGGCGTCTGCTTGCTTGACGAAAAAACTTTGGATCGATTTTTAACCCTTTTTCCGTGATCCAATCGAGCTGAAACTTTGCAAGTAGACTCGTGGCGACGATCAAGAAGATCTATCAAATTTTCCTTAAAAAAATAATAATTATAGTATGATTTTGGATTTTTCAAATTTTTAATGGTTGTATGGAGATTCCGGCGCATATGGTAGACACGAAATCCGAAAATGAGAAAGAGAGTATTGTAAAAACTTAGTTTTTATGGGTTACTTTTCGATGATGATGATCAAGGTGACCTAAAGTAATTTAAATGCTTATTTTTAGTTTAATATATTAAAAAAAAAATTTTTTTTTGAGACTGAAATTTTTACTTTTTTATTTTCATTATACTTTAATGAATTTCTATTCAATTATCATTTCTGTTTTTTCTATTTCTTTTATTATTATTTTATTCCTTTTTTACATTTACCTACTTTATTTTTTTTTTCAATTGTATGTTTATTTAATTTTTTAATTTTTAATCTTATGTATATTTTCATTCAATCAGGTTAATATACAATTGTTCAATTTTTTCCGTTTTTGCTGCAAAACCATCCATAAAAATGAATCAACGTATTTATCTTTCTTTTATTAATTTCACCTGCGTTTCGTTTCTTTCCTTTTTTCATATTTTACATATCGCGTATAATTCATTTAATATTTATTTAGAGACAGAGGGTAACCCTGCCTCATCCCTATTTACTCTCCGCGATTTTCAAGGTTTACGTTACCGATTAAAGTGGCTTGGTTTTTATAGACACCATAAACAAATTTCATTTCCCACCTGTCCGCTCAAGCCTTTTCAATATCTTTAGCATAGTACCCCTGCTCACTTTACTGAATACCTTGATGTACAAAAACTTCAAAGTTGTATTTTTCAATTCTTCCATATACTGAAAAAGCGATTTCGGTAACATAAAGTTTTGAAAATTAATTATGATATCAAAACTTTACACAAGTTGTGAAAACCTTCACCAAAGTCGATACGATCCGAACAAACTAGAAATGAAATACTAAATAATCCTAGTCAGTCAGGATTACTTTGAGTGAATTAAACCCCTTCAACTCCAATGTTAAGAGGGAATTATGTAATATGTCTCTTTGCAGACAATTTTAAAGTAGTGGATTTTTTGATATTATTACATCTCTTGGCAAGTTGCAAGTTGCAAGTTGCAAGCTCTTACGGAGGTTGCGCACGCTGCGCAAACATACATTGATAAAATCAAACAGTTACAATTAAGATTCCTAAAACTTATAGTAGATAATAGAACTAAATGTATGTACAAGGATGATTATAATAAATTATTCAAAATATGCAAAATATTACCAATTGACCAAAAAGTAAAATATAATATAATACTAGAAGAAATGATAAATAATATTAATATACACACTAACACGCACCACAACTATGCAACCAGATCGACAGAATGAACAATGAGAATAACAATCACTAACAACCTGTATGGCGAAAGAAAAAGAGATTATATTGTACCAAGAATCTTTAATAAATTAGATAAAAAATTATTTGAGATGATGCAAGACAAAAAAACTCCATTGGCTTCAAAAAAGTACAAGCTAAAAGAATATATATTAAAGCTATGTACCTAATCTTACATTAATTAATAATTACATATCATGTATTACTTGTAAAAAAACATGCAACACTCGATAATGACCTACTATCTTTATTATAAAATAAAAATTATTGTCAAATATTGAAGGCAACCATGCCGTAAAACTGCTGTGCAGTTTGGCATATGTTTAATGTAATAAATATCAAAAAAAATATATATAAATATACATATAAAAAAAAAAATAAAAAAAATGTAGCTTGTATGCAAGACCACTAAATGTGCAATTAAACTGTCAAAAATTTATTTACTTGAATGTTCCATATATATCAGTAATGTACTGTCGACAATATTGAATCATAATGATTACCAATTCAGTACCAATCATAATCAGTACCAATCATAATGATTTTCAATTCAAAAGCTGACGAATGATTGTTTATTGAATTGAAAATTAGAACTGCTTACTGAATTACGATTTTAGGTATATTATCGAAATGCCAAAAAGGGACTTCATGTACAGATTTATGTATTTCATGTTGCTTTAGAAAATTTTTGCTAGTCACCACTCCAAAAGATTACTAATTTATAATGTTGGTACTGAATATTAAAGAATATTATCCACTTCTTAATTTATTAAATTAAAAACTTTTCAACAATGTAAAAAGGATTTAAAAGTATGTATATTTTTAAACCAGTCTCTTTTAAAACAAAAATGACTAGAAAGTTAAATTGCTTATTGAAAAGTAATTTTTATTAATTGAAGATAAACGTTTACCTACTTTTAAATATTATTGAGAAATAAAACCATGCCACTCGTCCCTACAGTTAAAGCCAACAAAGTAATTTTTTAAATAATTTAATATCGTTACAGAAACATATATGTATTTTAAATATATAAGACCTCTTTAATAAATTTTAATTTGGTGCCTTTTTATTCATAAATGTGATCAGGGTGTGTTGTGAGAACAAGAAGCATGAATTTTTCATTTATATATATATTGAAAATAAATGAAAATTTCTTTATTATATCTACCACACTACAGCCAGCATCGCTAATTTGTTCTCTTTATGTTTCACATTATATAAAAGTTCAATTTAGGGTGTGTATCATTAGTAAATATATATTTTTTTGGAGTTCAAGTCGACGTTGTCTTCTAGTTTTCTAGTTTGCATCGTAGTCCGGTGGATCGAATGCATTTTTCCGCTTCAGGAAGTAATGCCTGAGCACTCTGAGTTTGTATCTGAAGGGCTTATTTCGTGCCCATGCAAGCGGAATTTTCGGATGAAAGGATTTTCTCGGAACGAAAAGGCTCAAGACTTGTGGAAGACAACTTGCGAAAGCATCGAGTGATCGACTTTTGGTTTTCCTGTATCTTGAGTGGAATGAATTGAATTTTACTCGCGTTTGAAGTTGAATGCAAAGTTTTATAAACTCAATAAAATCAGACGGTGGTGTCTGCTGCTCATCTGCCTCGCAGAGACATGCCTTCCCTGATGAAGTCTCCCGAGTCATACTGCAATTTGACTTTCATCGCCGACACCGCACGGACAGTTGAATGGACATTCGGCTATCTCATACATGGTGCCCCTCACAAAAGATCACTTTTTGCGGCGTGAGAGAAATTTTTTTATTTTTATTTATTCAAATAGAAGCTTACAATGCATGAAGATGTTTTAGAAAGTAAAAGATTGGAATATTTGAATAATATCTGCTCCATATATCTATTAGTCGCTTACTATAAATACTTATTTTATACATTTATAGCAAAATGAGATAAAATTATTTTTCAAAATCTAATTTGTTGAACATTTTGGCACGCTTGTCTACTTAAATTATTTTAATTTTCTTAAAAATGTGTTCATTGCAAGCAAGCTAGCCCACAAGCAAGCAAGCCAGCCGGGAAGCAAGCCAATTGGCAAGCAAACCAGCCAGCCGGCAAGCAAGCCAGTCGACAAGCAAACCAGCCAGCCGGCAAGCAAACCAGCCAGTCGGCAAGCAAGACATTCTCGTATTCCAAGAATAAGTTTATGATACTACCGAGTTTTTTTGCGGCCTGAGTTATATAGTTTTATAATATATACATTTTACTTTAAGGATTGCTTAGATATTCGTGTTGCTTATTTTTTACGGATATTAAATTACTAATAATAACATAATGAATTAGAAAGATACATAGAAAAATTAAATCAACGAGAAAATATTTAGCTGCTACCGGGATTCGAACCACGGATCTGCTCCGTACAGCGTTGTAAGCTGAAGTTTTACAATGAGGGAATGTTTCGGATTAGATTTTTTATTTTTTATTTCTTGAAAGTTTGGCTGATTCGGAATTTCCATTTTAGGTTCTTGTCCATTCTTATGATGACACCTCCTATCGGAGGCTGGCAATTATTTAGTTACTCTTACACCAGTCACTCAAGTTATGCACGCACGAGATGCGGCGTTTTCCTATGCTTCTTTTACCACTAATTTTCCCCTGGATGATGAGTTGGTTTAGACTATATTTTGGTTCTCTCATAATGTGTCCGAGGTACTCCAGCTCTCTTATCTTGATTGTTCGCAGCACTTCTCGATCGTTTTCCGTACGCCGAAGGACTTCAACATTCGTCACTCTATCCACCCAGGAAACTTTCAATATGCGTCTATAGAGCCACATATCAAAACCCTCGACTTTGCCGATCATTTCTTAGTTGAGTGTCCATGCCTCCATTCTATTTAAAATAATGGTAAAAATATGACACCGGACCATACACATTCTAAGTTGCAGGCTCAGGTAACGGTTTGAAAATAACATTCTCCTTCTGAGAAACACACTTTTTGCCATCTCTATTCGAGTTTACACTTCTTGAGATGGATCCCAGTTCTCATTCACCCACACACCTAAGAACTTGTGACCTTTTTGATGCTATTAATATTATGATTCCTATGTAACGGTGAAATGCTCACATTTTGAGTTTGAATTCATTGATTATCAATTCGTTTCAATTCGTTGAATACAAAAATGAACATAAGTTAAACCTATAAATTACTCCATTCCAACAGAATGTTAATAAACTTAGTAAAAACCACTACCAGATTTACGGTCTACCGGTTTCGAGACGTACCGGTTTCTTCGTCAGGACCAACACTACACTACTATAATCACAATACTACAACCCAACCATAGTATTGTTAAACTATCACCACTTTTGATCACATGCGTCTTAATCTTTTCAGAGACAAGCATGCACTGATTATAGCCTAATGAACAATCTTCAGGAATCTAACGAGAGAGAGTGAGAGGGGGCGGGGTCTTAAGTGGGTGTTACCACATCTTTTGTGAACGTTAAATTAAACAATGTAAACGTTAAATAAACTAATACTGTATCCAAGGCTTTACCTATAAATATTAAACCAGCATTTTATACAAACAATAACATAGGAAAAATACTTATTAACAATAATGATAAAAATAATATAATGGACAACTCAGGAATCTACCAGTTAACATGCAGCTCGTGTCCAGCACATTATATTGGAAGGACATCTCGTAATTTTAATACTAGAATCAAAGAACATATGAGGTGTCTTAATAACAACAATTTTTCTGAATTTTCCAACTCCTCATAGAAAATAATCATAAATTTGACCCAAAAATAGGGGTGAAAATATTAAAAACTAATAATAAAGGTTTAAAATTGAATAATTTATAATTTTTTTACATTAGGGAGGCAGTGAATAATAGAGTACCTCTCATTAATAACCAAATTAATTTTCCATATACATTCCTTTGTTTAATTTAACGTTCTCAAAAGATGTGGTAACACCCACTTTAGACCCCGCCCCCTCTCACTCTCTCTCGTTAGATTCCTGAAGATTGTTCAGTAGGCTACAATCAGTGCATGCTTGTCTCTGACAAGATTAACATGCATGTGATCAAAAGTGGTGATAGTTTAACAATACTATGGTTGGGTTATATAGTGTTGTGATTATAGAAGTGTAGTATTGGTCATGACGAAGAGACGGGTACGTCTCGAAACCGGTAGACCGTAAATCTGGTAGTGGTTTTTACTAAGTTTACTAACATTCTGTTATTATGTCTAACCACAAAGTTAATACTTTAAATATTAATAATATTACTCCATTCCATTCAATTGTTGGTTAGTTTATTTGTTCAAATAATAGTGTATCGCATGTATAATATTATTATTTGATTAATTATCCACAATTAATGTTCCTTGATACATTATAACACGTGTTTATTGTTGTTGGAGGTTTATATCCGCAAGGATATTATATATGCCACCAAGCCTCTAGATTAGTTTCATGTCCGCCCTCTATGTGAACATCTGTCCCAAAGCAGATTATATAAACATTAATTTCCAGCGATAATCATAAAGAATGACTTTAAGGTTATATATTATACATTTTAATCAGTAATACACACAAATATACATCATTATAATTAAAGATAAAAGAAGAAAATAATAATAATTTGAATAATACTATTCGCCGAATTAGGATATATAATACATTTTCTCTTTCAACTTTCAATAAAAATACGGCCCACTTTAACTCTATATCTAGAATGTTGAGGTCATACAACAAAATAGAAAATAACCATAACGTCCTCATTGGCATATTTCATGAATATAAGAGAACTATTACCAAACTTGCGAAATTAGCTGTTTAGTCTCTTTATTCAATCTCACTCTATAAAATCACTTTTGTCTGTTCTTTCTTGTATGTGTTTTAGCCTTTTATCTCTACGTTTGCTGTGTTCACATTTAAGGGGGGGGGTAAGGTTCTTTTTTTTTTGCATTTTATTTTTAATTTTTTAAATGAATGTAATATAACATTGTAAGAATATTGCGTCAAAATTTCAAGTCAATCGGAGCAAAATTGACGAAATTATGAAGATTTGAGCGATACTCAGACTGATTTTCTATACCTGCTCGGGCAGCTAAGAGACGCGCTCACCTATGGACTACCGGACGTGCTATTGTATTAGAAGAGTTTTGCGTAGACAAGGACACACAGATGCTGATGATGAAAGCTCTTTGCCGTGTGAACATGGCATCGACGATTATGTGTAAGTATAAAATAAGTGTTGAGTTTTATTTTGAATTTTACTGTGTGCAAAACTTTAAATCGTTTTCCCCACATCTCATGTTTTCAAAGTCGGTGTCCATCATAACTTCAAAACTACTGCACCGATCCTTTTGAAATTTTGAACACTATTTCTGTACATAATTTACGAGGTAACGCTGGAGAGTTTTTTTCAAATTTGTTATTAATTTATATTTTTTAATAACAAATTAGTCGATATTTTTCGCAAAAAATCGCGTTTTTCTCTTCAAAATGTTCCAAAAAATTGAAAAATTGAAATTTCAAAAAACCCTCCCAGAATTACCTGGAAAAATCTATTATCTAACGAATGAACTTTGATTTTTTGTTTTCAGATGATCTAGCACCAAGTTATAATGGACACCGCAATTCTACTTTTTTCCGAGACACGTCCGAATAATTGCTGCCATTGCCGTATTTTTTAACATTTTGTCTTGAAAATTTTACAAAATATTCCCCAAATATCATACTTTAATGTACTATTGGTTTTAATAAAGAGATTTTAACTCTATCGTCACAAAAAATTCACAAAAACATGCCTTTTTTTGTACGAATTAACCTTAACCATCCCTTAAGTGATGAAAAGCATTTAAACTAATTCTATTATAACTGTATTACCTATATCATATTACGTGTTTTTTAATGCTTGTGAACCATTCAAAAGAAAAAATATATATGTGAGGGGTATACAAACAAAAGCAGCAATATCCAAAAATTACAAAAATATTTTTAATGCAGTTACTGAGAATTACTTTATAGAATAAACTGAATTCAATGATATTATAGGAAATATCCTTGTATCCCTTCGAAAATCATATTTTCAAATCACTATTAAAAGCAAAGACGGCAATATGGACTTCAACCAATCAACCTCTGAGAATGTGCCACGTGACAGAATGGCTACTTAATACTAAAGTGAGAGTAGAAATTTTTTTTTTAAAACTAAAACAGCACACCAATATCCAATTTTCCAGTATTTGATAGAAAACATAGGAATATCCCTATTTAAAAGTTTAATATTTACATCAAACATAATAATTTCATTATCCGTCTATCTGTCCATCTGTCTGTCACAAAGTCCGTACATTTTCTAAATTAAAACATTAAATAATTAGAGCGTGACACGCAATCAGCGCGCGTTGATTGCGCGATCACGCAAGGCAAGTCGTTATTATTATTTCCCGTGATTTTTGGCTAGTTTGTACAAAAAATGAAAATTGAGGTGGAAATTGTTTTTAAAAACTTATTTCCAATATTTTTAATGCAGTTACTCAGAATTACTTTATAGAATAAACTGAATTCAAGGATATTATAGGAAATTTTATTGAGTAGTGACATGTATTTTGTACTTATCTAAGAAACACCTCAGTGGGATATTGCTACCTTCGCTTTTATACCCCTCACATTTAAATTTTTTTATTATTTTTGAGCAAAATTCTGAATGACACATTGTCGAAAGTCAATCAACTCATGAAGTCCTGATGATTTTCCTAGACCAGATAAAATCAGAACTAGACTTAATTCAGTGGAAATTAGATTACTATGGCATGCAATACAGTGTGACCTTAAAGTCAATGGCATTACATGTAGAATAGATAGGCCAACGTTAGTTTTTGAAATTTTAACACTTTTATGAATTTCGTGAAAATCAACATCTTAGATAAGTTTTCCAAGTGCCATAGCAACAAAATATCATATTCTAAAATTCTAATTTTTGCTATCTAATTCTGATTAGCTTTGCTATTGATCCATGCTACAGTCCAAAATAAAACTTTACTTAGTTTCATTTGAAAAAAATATATATCTAATTGATGAGAAAAGTTATCTTAATTGACTAATATCGAAAATTCATATTCAAAAAAAAGTAACCCGTAAAAACCAAGTTTTTATTATACTCCCTTTCTCATTTACTACTTGAAACATTTTTTTTTCGCTTAACCTACGCGTTGGGCTTCGGTCGGGCGACGCTACGAAAGGGAGTAATAAAAAATTTCCAAAAATCCAAAATTATACTATAATCAGGTTTCGACGCGTTGAAATATTTTCATACAACTTAATAAGTTGTATGAAAAAACCATTGAAAATTTGAAAAATCCAAAAAAAATTTTTTTTTTAACGAAAATTTGATAGATCTTCTTGATTGTCGCCACGAGTCTGCTTACAAAGTTTCAGTTTTGGATCATGGGAAAGTGGTTTAAAATGGATCCAAAGTTTTTTCGTCAGACAAGAAGACAAACAGACGCCACGAGTTAATATAAAGGGAGTAAAAAGAATTGTAAGATATTCTAAAAAATCTCATTTATTGTGGGTTTTAGATGCGGCGAGGGGAGCTTTTTTTTTAAAAAAAGAAGCTAGCACGGGATTTATGTCGCATCAATATTATTACTTTTTTTTCAATTAGTTGAGTGACTTTGTAAATTGAAATTTTTAAAAATTGAGTTTATTATTTGTACGTATCTACTAATATTTTATTAATTTATTACACCTTCATGTTACGGAATTTTTTTTCCATCGTCAGGGTGTTTTACAAAACACCTTATTATTATTATTATTATGGTTAGTTAGCTACAAAAAGGTTGACCAGATAATATATGGAACTGTTAAGAAGTCCTATCAATTTTTGATCAATATGGATGAGGTGAAATTTTTATTCGGTTCAAAAATTTGCAGCACTTAACCCTCTCTGCCTACTCCCACAGAGAAACTGCTTGATGTTTCGTAAGTAAGATAGTTAACCACATTTCTTTGATTCCAATTTCCTCCCACCTTAATGTCCGAGGTACTCTGGGTTCCACTTCTAACCCAATTGATTATTTCCACCTTTGTTAACACATGTCACATGTCGGCTGGAGAATTCTTCAGTAACGCCACCTTCCGAATTTTTCCAATTTCCTCCTTCCTTAATTTTCGCGGCAGCGTGGACCTTCCCCAATACTCATAGTAAAAGTATTTTACGAGAACGAAAGAAAATTGGTTCGCCGCTAAGCCTAAAATGAAAGCGAGTTTTCTATAAATACTCCCACGTGTTTCTGATACTCTACGCTTAAACCATTTCGTCAAATAAAATCAAAAAATAAAAAAAGACGTTTGTCAAAATGAATCCTGTGTTTTAAAATACATTTGTGTTAAACTAAAATAAACTTTGAATTTTTTTTATTTTATTATTTATTAGAGACACTAACAGGATAATGAGTACATGACACTCAGATAATAAACATTGTAGTGAAGACTATGCCCATTATCCCAATTACAAGTGTCTTCGGCATGCTCTAGTAACATGTATTTTTGTAATTAATTATATTTCACATGTACATTTATGTATATTATATATTTGTGTTTGAGTGTAGTGCGATTAGTATTTAATGATCTATAGGTTCATGTCGTCGTTTAGAAAATGGATGTTGTGTATGAGTGAGTTTTTGAACGAAGATAACGTGTCTGCAAGAATATCAGCATCAATGTTAGGGTCGGCACAATACAAATTATATGTGCGACACAACCTTGTAATGGGAGAAAAGTAACCGACATTATTAGTGTGCTGACTTATTCTGAAGAACTCAGGGTTTCTTATACGGGGTTTAACATGCAAATTTATATCAGATAGACAGAGAGAATCAATAGCTCCGCTGAGAATCTTGTGTAGCACAATGAGATCGGATATTTTTCGTCGGGACTCAAGTTTGTGCATCTTGAAAAAGGCAAGTCGATCTTCGTAGCTGTGAAGGTTATTGTGTTGACCAGCTTTGTATGACAAAATACGTAGAAACTTTTTCTGCACTCTCTCGATTCTCGTAATATGTGTTGTGTAATAAGGTGACCAAATAACTGACGAATATTCCAATATACTTCGTACTAGTGATGTATAGAGAATTTTTAGACTTTGAGGATTTTTAAAGTCTTGAGTAATTCTGGTGATAAATCCCAACATAGTATATGCCTTGTTTGTGATATTATCAAAGTGGTTTCTAAAAGTGAGTTTAGAATCTAGCATGACGCCCAGATCCCTTATTGAATCGACTTTAGCGAGTGGAACGTCACCCAGTTTATAAACAAATTCTATATATTTTTTTTTTTTTTTTTTTATCATGATCATGATTTTTGATCATGTGTTCAGTGATTTGACGCATTTGAAATGAAGATCTATGGAATGACTCCTTAAAATATATCACGATATAACCTGAAAAACACTTAAGGGGGTGTAAGGTTAATTCGTACAAAAAAAGGCATGTTTTTGTGAATTTTTTGTGACGACACAGTTAAAATTTCTTTATTAAAACCAATAGTACATTAAATTATAACATTTAAAGAATATTGTGTAAAATTTTTAAGACGAAATATTACAAAATACGGCAATGGCAGCAATTATTCGGATGTGTCTCGGAAAAAAGTAGAATTGCGGTGTCCATCATAACTTGGTGCTAGATCATTTGAAATCAAAAAATTAAAGTTCATTCGTTAGATAATAAGTTTTCCCAGGTAACGCTGGGAGGGTTTTTTGAAATTTCAATTTTTCAATTTTTTGGAACACTTTGAAGGGAAAAACGCGATTTTTTGCGAAAAATATCGACTAATTTGTTATTAAAAAATAAAAATTAATAACAAATTTGAAAAAAACTCTCCAGCGTTACCTTGTAAATTATGTACAAAAATAATGTTCAAAATTTCAAAAGGATCGGTGCAGTAGTTTTGAAGTTATGATGGACACCGACTTTGAAAACGTGAGATGTGGGGAAAACGCTTTAAAGTTTTGCACACTGTAAAATTCAAAATAAAACTCAACACTTATTTTATACTTACACATAATCGTCGATGCCATGTTCACACAGCAAAGAGCTTTCATCACCAGCATCTTTTTGTCCTTGTCTACGCAAAACTCTTCCAATACAAATAGCACGTCCGGTAGTCCTCAGGTGAGCGCGTCTCTTAGCTGCCCGAGCAGGTATAGAAAATCAGTCTGAGTATCACTCAAAATACATATATGACACAATATTCTTGCGATGTTATTTATACATTTATTTAAAAAATTAAAAATAAAATGCAAAAAAAAAGTTAAAAACCTTACCCCCCCCCCCCTTAAATAAAGGTAAAATTGCAAACATGTGAAACAGTGATAGACAAAAGACATCCTGAATATTTTTAGGATGTTAAAATTTTCAAGAACACTATGCTGGATACAATCTCCAGGGTAGTAAAAATAAATAATTTTCAGGTGTTTTCTAGTGTAAATGTTATTATTTCAGAAGAATGTTATAACATATAAAAAAAATTGCTATAAGAAAAACTTTAGTATAAAAAATTATATCTCATTAGCAACGGCGACATCTATACAGTACGAGGATGATAAATTTTATCCACAGATGGCAGTGGTAAAAATACAGCTCGCATATGAAACAAGTTGTGCAAGTTTGACATATTTTGTACAACTTCCGAAAATTTCCTAGATCATGGGTGGATAATTATGAACATTACGTTGTGTAAAGTGATCACTTAAGCCAGCGGTACTATAGGTCGTTAGCGGTATAAGCACGTCAAAAGACATTCATAGATACTTTTCCCATATAAAAAAAGCTTCGTCTCTATGAGACATCTACAATATATCTTGATTAAAAGACTGAAAAATTGACTGAAAAATCTCAGGCAATGGTTCGAGAAGTTCACATTCATTCCCCACCACTCTCCCGGACATCCTATCCACCCCTTGCCTGGATTAAATGGAAACATAGTTAATATTTAGAGGATTTTCAAAACAATAGCACCTTCACGCCACGATTTTATAAACTAAATCTGTTAGTCGGACAAAGTCGGATACGGACCGCTAGTAAATTAATTAATCTTATAAAACATTGGTATCATCCATTCGGCCGAAATCTGAAAACAGCATCGGGATCGTAAGATTGTTATCCCAACATTTACCTAATAGACGAGTATAAAAATAAATATGAAGATTCTACTTGAGAGCGAGAGAGAGAGAGTGAGAAAGAAATACATGACGGTTTTCCGTCAAACGTCAAAATATAAATACGAATCCAACGCGACAATGACAATTTTGCCATAAATTTAGATACGTAAGGACGCTGTGGAAGAAGAATAGTTAGAGACTAGAAGGAATGTGTATTTGATTACACATTTTTATCGATTGTTGCGCGGTATGATCGATAATCCTGAAATTATGCAGAGCATTGGTTTGTATTTCCTGAAAATTTACCCTTAGACATCGTCAGCATAGATTGGTTTCACATTCCAATTCAGACCAACCTGCCGATGGTTATGCCTGTTGGAAGAGCCACAGCTATGCTGAACAAAATCGCTTGGGTATTGAATATATTCCATGTGTCTGAGGGGGTTTTCCGAAGCGGGATTCTCCTACACCTTTGACCAGATTTTATGTTATTTTTAATTTATTAAATATTTTCATTTTTGATATATACTTCCTAATATGTATGCCTTAAACATTTTGTTTGTCATGTACATATTATCATGAAATAAAAAAAAAAAAAAAAAAAAAAAAAATTAATAAGTGAATATGAAATAATCTTTATAAGCACAGCATTAATACTTATTTCATGTAATTTTAGTCGAAACATAAGTATTGTGAGGTTACGTTTTCGATAGGTACTTCGGTAATCCGTTTGAATATCTGTCAGACCAGACCGCCTGGATAAGAAGGTGCCGGAGAAATCAATCCCTTTTCTAAAGCCATTGCAGATATCTAACACAGCAAATAAAGGTATTTACTTTGAGAGAGAGATGTTATTTGACAAACGCCGAACAGTGACGAATAACTGCGTCTCGTTTATTTTTTATTTTTATTCTCTTCTATTAAATATTAATATAACAAGCTTGAGATCCCTATATTATTATTTACTATTGCTATAATCGGCCGATTATTTTATATGTATAAGGGCCATCTTTCCTTATTACTCCCTTTATATTAACTGGTGGCGTCTACTTGCTTGCCGTCAACAAAAATTTTGGATCAATTTTTGACATTTTTCCCGTGATCCAATCGAGCTGAAACTTGACAAGTAGACTCGTGGCGACAATCAAGAAAATCTATAAAATTTTCGTTAAAAAAAATTAATAATTATGGTATAATTTCGGATTTTTAGAAATTTTATTGATTTTTCAAATTGGAATCATTAGAAAAGTTTGATTACGGCGGCCCGATAACGTGGCGGAATATTTTCTAAATTTGAATTACTCCGTCGTTATGCATAATAGGTACTTCACTACGAATGTCGAAAATCTAAATTGACTGACAAATATTTTTAGAATTTAATCTTCAAAGCATGAAGTGTCTTATCAAAGCTCAAAACATCTGACATTTTAGAAATATATTAAATTACTGTAAGTTTAGTGTTATGTTATACGTTTTAATTCGTCTTTAATTGGTGTTATATTTTACAAAGAAAGGGAGTATAATAAAAACTTGGTTCTAATAGGTTACTTTTTTTTTAAATAAGTTAACTTATTTCTGTACTTCGTCTTGAAATAGGTTTCAGCTGTCCCCCGCTTTCTTTTGTCAGGGGTTGTCGTTCCGTGATAACCTTTTCGGCTGTTTATATCACCCCCAAAATCTTCATTCTTTCACCCCTTTGTCAAAACCAAGCGGAGCGATCGGGACTCTATTATTCTCTGGACTCTAAAGCTGTTTCGGAAAATTGAATATTTTATCAGCAAAGTAAAATGATGCGCGTAATTCCAAAATTACCGGGTCAAAATAACACGTTGACAGCACACTGGTCTATACAGAAAATAATTTTCGCTGTTACTTAATTAAGTACCCTTTTCATTTTTATTATTTATTTTCATTTCATTTAATGCCTTATCTTATTATCTATAAGGCTATAATATAATTCGCAATTCGTAATTCGTAATAGTAGGTTTATTAAAAAAAAGAATTAGGAATTAGAGAAAAAGCAGATGGATGTTTGAATTGTAGAAGGGAAAGTCATACGATGTGTATGTTGGTGTGTGATTGGCTAGAATGGATTGGGTGATAGACATGTTTTGTCTATCGACATTATTATTTAAAAAAATAAAAATAAAGTTAACGGGACAATACTGAGCTAAAAATTATTACCTTCCTATACAAAGCAACCACTTTATTTTTAGGACTGGACGATACATTAAAAATTACAATTTAAAAATAATGTATCTTTAGTATTTCCCTACGTAATAGTTATAAAAGGTAACCATTTTCCGTCCACCAACCAAGGTTGTCAAAGTTGTATAGTTTCAAAACTTTTGAATACGGAACCGAAAAAATCAAAGTGGGTTAAGCTCATGGATTTTTTTTTGAAAATGCGCACATTTTTGATTCGTCGCATCATACGACTGCGATACTGCGGCAATAAATGACTTTGAATCGAAGATATTTATCTCTTATTTTAGCTCTCACAAAGTAATAGTTACATTTATGCCACATCTAAAACAAATATTAATTATTAAACCAAATTAAAGTGTTATCAATTATGGTTATCATATTATCCCTCTAGACATCGTTATATTGTATATACATGTATAACTAATACGTAAATATCAATTATCACATTCACGTCAAGGAAGTGTATGGAAGTGAAGCCTGGAGCTGGCAGAAGAGGAGCGAAAGTAGATTGAATGCAGTGGAGATGAGATCCCTTAGACGTATGTGTGGCAAATCCATGTATGATTGAGTAAAGAATGAAGATATTAGGAATGAATGTAAAGCTGATCGCAGCAGAATAGGTGGTTTGGTCATGTTGAGCGAATGAATGAGGAAATAATGGTAAGAAAGATATATAATGCAAGTGTTGACGGCGCCAGAAAGAGAGGGCGACCGCGTAAGACGTGGCTCGACCAGATTAACCAGATACTGGAAGATGGTCTTGTTAGAAGCCTGAACAACCGTCGAGCTTGCATGCGAAGATGTATGAATGTAGATGAAGCGAAAGTTGTATGTCAGGACAGAAGAGTATGGCACTCTATCCACTCTATAGTTACACTCTATAGAGTTGCACTCTATAGTTAGTTAGTACAATTTCTTCCGCTCCTCCATTTTTTTACCCGACTACGCGACGCAAAGGAGGGTAATGTGTTTATCAGCCTATGTATGTGTGTTTGTTCCTTCGTGACGCTCTAGAGACCACAATTTTGATGATTCTTAAATCAATCGCATTTTTTTAATCTTGCAAGTGTCAAGAAAGACATGAGAGTAATCAAAATTCATCATGACGACAACTAGACGCCATTTTGTGAAAAATAAAAAAATTAAAGTCGACAAACTATATTAAATGGGATATCATTGAATAGGTTCTTCTGTGTATAGTTTTCTGGGATATTCTGCCGTGTGTATGTGACCTCTCTGGCCAACGTTTCGGATCCCATTGCAGGGTCCATCATCAGGGCTGATGTCGTCATCTGATGGCTGATGATGACATCAGCCCTGATGATGGACCCTGCAATGGGATCCGAAACGTTGGCCAGAGAGGTCACATACACACGGCAGAATATCCCAGAAAACTATACACAGAAGATTCTGAACGGCCGTGAAAACCTAAGGACATTTTCATTGAATAGGTGTTTGAAAATGATTTTTAGATTTCTCTTATTATTTTTCATTTCACATGAACATCCAACCGAATCAATGGGTCTCAACTGTTAAAATCGCTATATTCCGCATTAGAATGTATTATTTGTTTTATGTGTGTATCTATCATGAAAATATTTCAATAGTGTAGATATTCAATATTACTTCACAGAATTCTAAGGTACAGGACTTGTTTTTTTAGTTTTTATTTAAAGTTAAATTTTAACGCAGTTTTATGTTTTTTATTTCATAATAAATACTAATCGACAAATAGATAATTGGCTCGTAAACTTCAAACTCCGTTAGCTGTTCTTTCATTAATTTAATTTAATTTGTTGTTAAGGACTGTCATTATTTAAATTTATCCTTTTGTACGGAACACGACGGCAAAATAGAAGTTGTTTGAATTTGTTAGTCATTCAAGTTGCAAGTGAGTTTTACAATAACATTGTTGTTTCACTTTCCCAAATGGAAGCTGTCGACCACTTTTGTTCGACCCCCTATTAACTAAATAGAAGAGCTGAATAAATTTGTTTACCAACAGAGACTGCTGTGAGGAGTCCAGGGATAGAAAAGTTACCTGGATTATTGGAAATACAATTTAGGTACAAATTCCATAAAACGTTTATACAAAATTCGATTTCTAAGCATTATTAACAAAATATATATAGGAAATTTTGTTTTACGGTTAAACTTATTTTGAGAAATTCTTATTCTCCTTCATTAAATTTCATAGGGCAATGAATAGTGACTTGGGCAATAAAATCTCCTTTGTCTATCATTCTTTTCTCTACTTAAAGTACATAATAAATATAAAACACGTAATTGTAAATATCAAAATGCCATCCACACAGTGCAAATGCAAAGTTTTTATTTCATAACAAAAATACAAATAAAAGGCCAACATATTTTTAAACTATCTAAGTCCACAGATGGTACTAAAAGGCTATTTAAAGTCTCCAGATAGCTCTTATGGTAAGTTCTCAAACATGAGAAATGTTGTACCCAGAGATGGTGCACTTATCGTTGCTAAATCATTTATGATAGGCTGCTTCAGTCCTGCCAATACTCTGGGAATTGAGACAACTAAGGCTTAGAGGTGGCAGGACTTTCGTTTGTATTTCATAACAGGAATGTCACCAAGAACATTGAAATATCTTGGAGAAAGTACTTCGAGCCTTTATTCAATGTTTATTCAATGTTACAAATGTTTACAATGTTAACAGTGTTTACAAAATTAAAATTAAGCTTTTTTCATTGTTGCTGAGTGTCTTGGCAGCAAGTAAACACTAAATTGATTTGACGCCCTGCCTGCTACACTAGTAATTTACTGTATTACAGCAGACAGTGCTCTTCCAGTAGTATAATGTTGAAGAAAATTTATTATTTATATAACATTTGTGAATCAATTTTATTGCCAATTAAAAATAAGTAATAGTATTAATAAATGTTTACAATTTAATAATGGTGTTAATTAATTCTATTATAGACAAAGGAAAAAAAAAATTATCTGAATAGGATATTTTATAAAATAAAATAAAACAATTAAAAGTATTTAAAAAGATGAAAGTAAATGTTCTTGTAGGATTAGTATATTTCAAATTTAGTTTATATCATGGCTTTTAATAGGTTTTGGGCATGCTTCCTTCCCTTTTCATGCAGCTTTGGTCTTCGCTAACTGGTAAATTTATAAAGTAGCTTTCAGAGAATAGGCGTGAGTACCCGCAGAGAAGCCTGCAGCAATAGTGATGGGAGGACACTGAAGCACGGAGGACGTGCCTGGGTAGCCACAGAGGAGCCTACAGCTACACCAGTAGTGAATGACCCATTGAATATCTGCCTAGAGCAGCCATTAGCCTGCCTCGAGGGTATATCTTCCTGCAAACTGACACCAACAACGGTCGCTGCCTACGTACTGACCCACGGTGATGTTCTTGAAGAGCTGAAAAGTCATGTGATGAAAGCTTCGGTTGTATCAGGATGTCTGAATAAAATAATATTGAAAAATTTAAGTCTCGAGTCTTCGAGTCTAACAATAATCGTACATTCGTATGTTTCTCTGTATCGCTCAGTAACGACTCGTCCAAACTAGAGATGGGAATTTTAGTTCAGTTAACTGAACTGTCATTTGCCGAGACGTTCAGTCAAGTGAACTGTTCTCTTATATGAACTGTCATTTGCCAAGACGTTCATTCAAGTGAACTATTTGTTCACTTGGAATCGTTCAGTAGTTTCTTCGAATAATTGTTTTTTATCTACTTCAACTTCTATAAATGGACTGTTTACTTTCTTACCAAGAAATTTTTTAATTTTTTGAAACCATGAGACGTGGGGAGGGACGCTTTCAGTTTCCTAAGCTTTCATTATTTGATCTCCAAACATTTTCAAATTCATAGGGTGGGGGTGCTGGTTTATGGAAGATAATAGACCCTGCAACTGGATCCTAAACGTCGGCCAGAAAGTTCGTATAAATACGGCGTGATACCGCAGAAGACACAAACAGAAGATAATGAACGAAACTTCACTAGAGTAGACTATACCGTTCGTATACCAAAGGGAACTGTTCTAAAATAACAGTTCGATCGTGAACGACCTATCTCTATTCTGCTGTAAGCAGTTTGAACGAGTCGCTAAAGAGGCTGCGGCCCCATAAACTAAGCGCAAAGATGTTCTCATGTTTCTCGTCATGAAATGGCGTGGTAAGTAAGTAAATATGTATTAACTTCTTCTTCAAATGTAGCAAATTTATTTTGTGGTAACATAATTATAATTAATATAAATTAACTTTGTTTAAACCACTTATTTATTGAAAAAAATCAACATGTTTCGAAGCCAATGGCTTTTTTTTTCCTGACGTAGAAGCCATTGGCTTCGAAACATGTTGACTTTTTTTTCAATAAATAAGTGGTTTAAACAAAGTTAATTTATAACAATTATAAATATATATTAATTTGGCATTCGAAATGTTAGGCTTATTTCACGTTTATTTATTCAAAAATCTCTGCATCATTCTTCTAGATCTCGATTTTCGATAATCTTTTCTCGCATTATGAGATGGATAATCTCATATTTATCATCTATATAGATATTACACTTTTTTTGTTCGAAATATTGAAGTTTTCGAATTTTTATTGTTGAAATAATATGTTTTATAATTACGCTACACTCATATCCTATCGTTGTGTTAAATCAATCAAGTCTATTTTAAACTTTATGAAAACACGAATATCTCTATTATAATTAGATTACGTATTGATCTAACAACATCACGACATCGTATTGTGAAAAATTTTAATGTTCAAATAATTCTCACAATATATTTATGCTGACAGTCAACACGCCTTGAGTTAAACTTTAGTATAATGGTACAGGTTAACTTACAAAACCATTGTATATTTTTTAATAATAGCAAAAATTTCGCGGTAACAATATTTATATTGATAAAAAGAAAACAGCTTGTACAAAATGACTTTTTATTAAATTATCAGCATGTTTTGAGGTCGTTCATCAGATACGACGTATAAGGGTTTACAAATTATACATACAATTAACACAGGATTACAGTTCAATAAATAAGAAATTTTAGAAATTAGAAAGAGTGTTTACAGAAAATTAAATATTATAAATAACCAAATCCTCTTGCAAATAATTACCTTTAAATTTCATCAGTTATAAATAATTAAATTTCAAATTCAATAGTTAAAAAATTCCAAATGTCATTCAACTAGCTTTCTATACTAAAAATAATTTTAAAAAATAACAAAGGGTAGGAATAAATTTAAAAAAAATCTGGTGCTTATAAATTGATTTGTAATGATTGTGATCATTTTTATATTGAAAAAACGTGTAGAAATTTTGAGGTTATAGTTAAGGAACATTTAAAGTGTTTAAATAGCAATAATTATTCTGAATTTTTCAACCATCTTTTGGCTAAGGATCATTCTCTCGATATTAATAAGGGTTTACAATTATTACATACAAATTATACAGAATCACAGTTTGATAAATAGGAATTTTTGGAAATAAGAAAAAATGTTAATAGTAAATTGAATATTATAAATAACCAGGTCCTTTTTACAAATAGTTATCTTTTATC
The DNA here is from genome assembly GCA_016648135.1 of Agrypnia vestita. Classification (NCBI taxonomy): domain Eukaryota; kingdom Metazoa; phylum Arthropoda; class Insecta; order Trichoptera; family Phryganeidae; genus Agrypnia; species Agrypnia vestita. Next base: position 61,283 of record JADDOH010012189.1, read on the forward strand.
TTCTGTGTATAGTTATCTGGGATATTCTGCCGTGTAGATGTGACCTCTCTGGTTGACGTTTCGGATCCCATTGCAGGGTTCATCACCAGGGCTTATGTTATAGACCCTGCAATGGGATCCGAAACGTTAGTCAGAGATGTCACATATACACGGCAGAATATCCCAGAAAACTATACACAGAAGATTCTGAACGACCGTGAAAATCTGGGAACATTTTAAGTTATCTTTAAAATTTATTTTCTTGTTAAGTAGGTACTTTATTACTATTCATTTTACATATATACCTATATATTTTTTGATATTTTGAATTCTTTACTTTGAGTTTTGAATTTAATTTTGTTAGTATACAATTGTATCATGCTTACGAAGTGGGCATGGGCTCTGAAACATATTGATATTTTTCAATACAAAAGTGGTGGAAACTAAGATAATTTTTATTAATTATATTACGTTTTAAATTTGTTTTCGCATTAGTTCTTAGTTATTGATTCATCTGCCATATATTTATTTTTTCTTTTAGCCGATAATGACGCACTGTCGGAGCCTCTCAAGGACAACAACACGATCGAACATTCCGTAACATTCTGGGATGCCCTACAATAATCTGTAAATATCTACAACATACAATAAAGTATGGAAGCGTGTGTGTGTTATGGTAACGTGGGCCTAACATACAAATGCACTCTAAAGCAGACCAATCAATCTGATTTCGAGAACGCAGCGGCAGCAAAGAACGCACCGTCGCTGATTCGAATCTTTCGCCGCTTCTCCCATCCCTTCTTCGACCTGCTGAATCCTGGAACTAAGCGTTGTCGTCTTTGAACTACCATATTTTGCACCGTTTAAACCTTGAATCATTCAAAATAAACCGGAAAATACAAACCCTGAGTATTGTCACGGGATGTGGCTGTGGAAGGCAATCGATACACTTAGAAAAATAAAATAAAAATATTTATTACACAAAGTCACTGGACAAGAATTAAATCGGAGCACCGTTATTTTATTGCCACTAGAATATTCTACGTAGGTATTTCTTTAATTCGCTGCACTTTTGTCTATCGCAAGGTCATTCCGCTCAAGTTCGCACCAGTTTAAAATATGTAAAATCCCTCTCTTGGCTTGTTTCTGGTAAAACGCCTTTCTATCGTCATTTCTACGTGGCTTGTCAAAATAAATCTGAACTCTGCCCATATGCCATCATCGCTTTTATACAAAATGTCGGTTCGCGAAACATCGGTAATGATCGACTGATTTCTTTACATTTCCAGTGATTATGATTTCTTAGAAAATATTTCAGCTGATTTTAAATTTATGTAGAATGTTTGAGAGACTTCGATAATGTGTTATTACTACTGTTTTAGACTCTCGTGATAATATATTATTGAATACTTATTGTCTTTCTTTTTCGTTCGTTTCTTTCTTATAAGCTACACAACATCTATATGGCTATAAGTATATTAACTCCGGAAGATTCTCTAGGTAGAGTCAGACTTCTTCCTTACACTGGTTGACCGTCACCATCAACAACCACTTACTTACTTACTTACCATCACGCCATTTCCCCATGGGAGTAGGCTGAGAGGATAGAGCGCCACACTCTACTGTCCTGATGTACAATCCACATTCATACATCTTCGATTCGATGTCCCGCCTCATCCACATTCATATATCTTCGATTGCAAGCTCGCCGGTAGATGAAGTTTCTGACGGGACCATCTTCCAGTATCTGGTTAATCTGGTCATGCCACGTCTTCCGCGGTCGCCCTGTCTTTCTGGCGCCATCAATACTTGCATTACATATCTATATTACCATTCTTTCCTCATTCATTCGTTCAACATGCCCAAACCATCTGAGCGACCCTTTTTTAATTCTATTAATTATGCTAAGATCAGCTTTGCTGTAATGCTTGTGCGCAAGATGCGATGACGGACGGAATCGCCACCACTGCACACGGGTCGGGAATCGGGAAAAAAATTTATTCTTTCCCAAACTCCGCCGAAAATGATTGATACTCCGACACGCGAGATACACTAGGCCAAAGCTAATTATAATCCACAGTCGACAAATTGTACTTAAAGCTTTTCCCTGGTACGTCGAGTGCCGATTCAATCTCCACTTCTCCTGGCTTCGTCGAATCCGGAACAGTCTCCGATCTGTCTCTTCCGAAAGGCTTATGTGAACTGAATTCGGATTCGAATCTCACACGAAAAAAAAAATGTCCGTTCTCAAAGAAAAGGACACCGGCACACACTTTCCAACTGCCACTGGGCGGATTTTTCAAAAGTTTAAATCCTGGCTAGCGGTTGGCGTAGAATACATCGGGTGCCATATTCGACCAACCAAAAATCATTTAGTGACGGCGCGCGGCGGTCGCGAAACAACATTCATTCCTAATATCCTCATTATTTACTCTGTCATAAATGGATTTACCATACATATGCCTAAGGGATCTCATCTCCACTGAATTCAATCTGCTTTCGTTCCTCTTCTGCCAGCTCCAGGTTTCACTTCCATACATCAGTGTTGGTAACAGAATTGTGTACCGCTAGTTTTGCTCGGTAGACATATTTCTATTACAAATTATTGCGTTCAAAGCACCGTTCACCCTATTCCCCGCTCTCTATATCTTTCTCAACATTCTCTCTCTTCTATCGAACATACTTCCCAAGTACACAAACCATTTTCAGAATAAAAACTGTTTCTGTAAATGATAAATTAAACAATTTTAATTTTTTGTCTATCCTCCTTTATATCGATGTTAACATATAGTGGCCTCAAAGAAACCGTTCTCACAGAATAAACTTTGACTCCAGAAGCTTTCTGTGGTTGTATTTATTTTAAGATTAATTTGAAAAATTAATGACATATAGCGTACTTGTTAAGCTATAAAATGACACACTATTCGCTTACATATCTTAAGTAATACCGATGCAAGTAATCATTTCATGACGCCGCGTCTTCGGCGCTAAAGTCGCCTATTAATGCCACACGGAAGTGTGCCCCCTACGCGTCAGATGCACGCAATTTGCATATCACTCCTCTGACCAACGATGTATGTATTATTCATGTCAGTAGATCTTATAGGTTTTGTGCATCATTTAAATTAAAAATATAAATATATTTCATATTATATTATTCGTTAGGTGCAACATATTACTCCCAGTGAGTGAAAACTCATTCCGGAAAAGACAACATTTTTCATACATATTATTACAAAGAACAGGTACAGAAATATAAAATTACAAAATAAATAGAAAATGAATACAAAAACATAATAGTATGTAGAAATAGTGAACAGAGAAGATATTATAATATTAAAAAGTATTCTTTAAGAGTTTTCGTCAGTATTTTTACTCCCTTTCTTTTTTACTCGTGGCGTCTGCTTGCTTGCTGACGAAAAAATTTGAATCGATTTTTAACCTTGTTTCCATGATCCAATCGAGCTGAAACTTTGCAAGCAGACTCGTGGCGACGATAAAAATGATGTAACAAATTTTCATTTAAAAAAAATAATAAATATAGTATAATTTTGGATTTTTCTAAATTTTAATGGTTTATCGAATTCGAATCAATACAAATGAGTAATTAGCCCGACGCGTGTATAAGCACGAAAACTGATACAATGAGAAAGGGAGTATAATTAAAACTTGGTTTTAATGGGTTAGTTTTTTTGTTCTTTATTGGACTCTTTAATTCACTCGGTAATGCGATGTATTGCATGGAGTCAATTCCGTATTTTTTTGTGTAAGTTGTTGACAATATGTCTAGATTATTCAAGGATTTCCAGTACCCCCTGGATGTTTCTTTTTCTTCCTTTTTACGGTGAAAATATGGGTACCCTTGAAAAGAAATTTCATAAAAATGCAAATCTAGGTAATGTATACGCCGAAATTGATAATGTGGAATGCCTAATGCTAGTGTATGTTTGAATTAAAAACTGGTTTAGTATTGGTGTGTGACGAGTTTTCAATTATTTGTAGTAAATCAATTGTGATATTATATTTTGGCAGTATCGTGAAAGAAAGTTGATGTTTATATATAAGAAAAACTGATGGAAGTCTCTTTTATGATGGCTCAGGGCTTATCACCTGTATGAGCTGTTTTAAGTTATCAATCTACACAATGCCACGTTCACCAATTTCATCGTAAGAACATCCACACGTAATCAAATTTTTGAAAAGTTCTATATATATGTTATATAATTCATATATTTCTATGCTCTCTGCTAGAGACATCTTTTGTTTTTTTCTCATTAACAAGTAAGTATACACAGCTTTATATGTTCTGATAATGAAATTGGCAAACGTTGATTGTGAAGAATGATCACTTAATACCAGCTCATACAAGTTGTAAGCTCTGAGCCATCGTATAAGAGACTTCCATCCACTTTTATCGTATATAAATTAGCTTCGTCTAATTAAGACTTCTATAATTTATCTTTAATTAATTAATAATTCATCTGTGGACAAAATCCATAAACTGTGTTCTTAGAACATACTTTCAGAAAAGTGATCAAGTATATATTTATTATTATATATATATATATATATATTATATATATAAAGAAACCCGTGTTTCCCTACCTGTCAAGTTTTCTCCACAACCTGCCACAACCACCCACCGATGGTGGTGGATAGCCCTTGGTGTCACATCGAAAATATGCGAGTTTGGTGGGGGTGGCTGTGCGTGGGTGGGAGTGGGTTCTAGAAGGTTCCGGAAAAACCTTCTCTAGAACGTTCTGGAAGGAGAAGGTTCTAGAAAGTTTTATGACGATCCAATCAGTGTACTTAAAAACTTGTGTCTAGAAGGTTTCTGTACATTCAATAAATTTCTTGAAAGTTCTGGAAGGAGAATGTTCTAGAAGGTTCGCGAAAGTTCTATGACGATCCAATGAATGTACTAAAAATCTATGCGTGCGAAGCCGCGCGGGCACAGCTAGTATGGTGCAAAAAGGAATTTTTGTCTGTGGATATATAAATGACATCAAAATTCGAATATCCAGACTAAAATCAAGTGGTTCTATGTCATTAGCTATCCCTTTCTCTAGACATTACTTCCAGCAATGAATGTGATCCCTCCCTTTTTTCTTCACTGGCACTCGAAACACGAGATATTTGCAAAAAAAAAAATACTTTCGCGCAAAAGTTTTACCTCACAAAAAGCTTATCTGAAAAACTAACGGAATAAACAAAAGGCAGGAGAATATTTTACATTTTTACGGACAATTTATTTTAATTAGGACAGGATTCACTTAAAGGTTGCTTCCTCTCCTTGTCCGTAACTCCCTTTCGTCGCGCGAATTAAAAAAAGTGCTAAGTGAGAATTCTTTTTAATGTAGCTTTCGCAGGATTTTTATTTAATATCTTATAAATTTATGTTATTATTTTATTTCATGTTGAATAAAGCGTTCATTTGATAAGAGAATAAACACGATTTAAATAAGTAGACATGTCATCAAATCTTTTACAAATCTCATGGGCTCATATTTAATTGAATTATACATAATGGTGTTAATTACATATATCATATATTTGATAGACAGAATGAGAATATTAACGCTAATCCAATTTTAATAGAGAATATAATTCTCATGTGCAATAGTGCATTGTCATGAATGTTTGTATATATATACAGGATTATTTGAAAAACATTAATAACCTCGCAGGACTATACTCCTGCCATGATTATGAGTCGAAAATGTTCAAGCTATCATGACCTAATATCAATAGTTATGGAGATATGTGACATCAAAGATTGCATTTTTTCTCTCAATATTTCTGACATATTTTTTGTAAAACGTTGGACTATCATTACAGTAACTAATATCAATTACGAAAAATTCATTTGTTTCAATACAAGTTAAATAAAATGATTAAAACCCTGAAAAAATTCCAATTGGAATGTTTTCCAATTGGAATTCGAAGGTTTTTATTTTTTTATTTGACTTGTATTAAAGAGAATGAATTTTTCATACTCGATATAAGTTACTGTAAGAAAGTCCAATGTTTTACAAAAAGTAAGTCGGAAATATTGAAAAAAAAATGCAAACTTTGATGTTGCATATCTCCAGAACTATTGATATTAGGTCATAATAGCTTTTGACCTCGACCTTTTCAACTCATAATCAAGGTAGGAGTATAGTCCTGCGTGGTTAATAATGTTTTCCAAATAACCCCGTATATATATATTGTTAATGTAATCATTAGTAGCATTATATTCTCAACACAAAATATAAAAGTAATTAGGACATTTAAAAATAAATTAAATACTAAGTTTTAAACTACTTTATTGCTATATGTTTGTCAACTAGTTTTGGTTGGACTCAACCTTATTCAGGACAATTATAATAAAGACTGATAGTTCATTAATTAATATAAACTGATAGATGATTCAGTCTGTGTTATAATTGTCCTAAAGAAGGTTGAGTCCAACCGGAACTAGTTGACAAACATAAAGCAATAAAGTGGTTTAAAACTTTAAATGTCCTATAATATCAAGCCACAAAGTGTTTACTTGCTTTGAAAATTTTATAAAAATAATTATTTTCAATGTAGTCCTTAAGAAATTTTATCTCGTTATAAGTTAACATGGCGACTTTCTCAAAAACGCTTAGTGAAAATATTTGTTTGTCTACTTTTCTAGTAGGATATCTAAATTAACTGTTGGAAATACAATTTCCTTCTCATATTTAGAGCATTATAAAGGAATACATTAAAAATATTTATTTTGATGCATAATATAATATTTTACTACACATATTCTTTGATTTCTTTCCGAGTATCGTCTGCTTGTCTACTTGTCGTCTTGTCTGCTTGTCTGACGAAAAAACTTTGGATCGATTTTTAACCCTCCCGTGATCCAATCGAGCTGAAATTTTGCAAGCAGACTCGTGGCGACGATCAAGAAGATCTAAAAAATTTTCGTTAAAAAAATTAATATTTTTTGGATTTTTCAAATTTTGAATGGTTTTTTTAATCAGGTTTCGCGTCTGGTAGACGTGAAACCTGATTAAAGTATAATTTTGGATTTTTGGAAAATTGTTATTACTCCCTTTCGTAGCGTCGCCCGACCGAAGCCCAACGCGTAGGTTAAGAGAAAAAAATGTATCAACTAGTAAATGAGAAAGGGAGTATAAAAAAACTTGTTTTTTATGGGTTACTTTTTTATTGATATATTTTATTGTATATTCGATTAACTGTTCGGTTCACTGATATATTTCATTGTGTATTCTCAAACTATTTTTCCAAAAAAAAATATCGTTATAAATGTTCTAAGGTTTTCCCGGCCACTAAGAATCTTCTGGTTCATGTCTTCTGGGGTATCATGCTGTGTTATTACGACCATTTTGAAAGACGTTTCGGATCCCGTTGCAGGGTCCACCATCAGGGCTGATGTGTTGACATAACACATCAGCCCTAATCATGGACCCTGCAATGGGATCCGAAACTTCGGCCAAAAAGGACGTAATAACACGGCATCATACCCCAGAAGACATAAACCAGAAAATATCGTTATGTTGTTAATATTATCATAAAAAATTATCGAGGAGCATTTTGGTGATCTCGGTATGCTCGCCTATTAATCTAGTGGTCGGTGGTTCGAGCTCCATTCCAAGAGACCACTAAAGTAGTCATTTTCTCATGTCACAGACGTTTAGCTTATTTTGAAAATTGTTAGAATTTTGACGCTACACGTATTCGTTTTCACATGTCTATTTTATTTTTAAAAATATTGAAATATGTTGTATGACATAATATTTTGAATGGTACAAGAGGAACGAAAGTAGATTGAATGCAGTGGAGATGAGGTCCCTTAGACGTATGTGTAGTAAATCCATGTATGATAGAGTAAAGAATGAAGATATTAGGAATGAATGTAAAGCTGATCGTAGCATAATGCATAGAATAAAAATAGGGTCGCTCAGGTGGTTTGGGCATGTTGAGCGAATGAATGAGGAAAGAATGGTAAGAAAGATATATGATGCAAGTGTTGACGGCACCAGAAAAAGAGGGCGACCACGGAAAACGTGGCATGACCAGATTAACCAGATACTGGAAGATGATGTCGAGCTAGCATGCGAAGATGTATGAATGTAGACGAAGCGAAAGTTGTATGTCACGACAGAAGAGTGTAGCGCTCTATCCTCTCCGCCTACCCCCACGGGGAAACGGCGTGATGGTAAGTTAGTTAGTTAGTTAGTTACTATGTACCGCTTTTAATAAATAAATTAGAAACTGAGAATTTTGTTAAATTATTTTAAAACATTTACTTGTTATTGACTGAATTAATAAATAATTTTTGAACCAGCGAAAACTTATGTAATAATTTTTGTATGTGTTACTTGAACCAAATCTGAATTGAAAATGTCAGATGTAAAATTTTTGCTCCAAAGCTCCTGGAAGATCCCGTGGGACAGGGTCATCAGTAGACGACACAGGGAAGAACACGTGAGCAAGATGGGGAGGAAAACTTTACTTATATCATAACTTTCTATTTCACTTTATTTTATACAAATTTTATTTTAAAATATTTCCTTATTTTGTTTACTTATAATACACATCATTATCTATGGAACAATGTCCGTCACTGGCGCTACCGTATGGCACAAATAATCAAGAGGCATAATGAGGTATGACAGTAATCAAAAATTAATGTGAAATTTTCCGTATCAATTTCCGTCACTAACGCTACCAGATGACATAAATAACCAGGAGGTATAAAAAAATTTAAAAAAGCAAAAAATGCGTAATTCTCTACCACAATATCTGACACTAACGCTACCACGCGACGCAAATAATTTATTTATTTATTTTATTTCTACGGTTTATACCTATTACAATAAAATAAGAAACTTATATATATATATATATAGATATATATATATTATAATATATAACTATATATAATATATATATATATATAAATATACACTGTTATCTGGATATATATATATATATCCAGATAACAGTGTACATTATATGTGAATATAATGTGAATACTATCTGCTTGCATGATCGTTTAAAAATGTATACATATACATACATATGTATGAAATTTATAACACAATATCTTTTATAATAATTTATTGTTGTTTTTTTATTGCTAGGGGATTTGATTATGCTAGAATAATGCGTATGTAAAATGTGCCTTAAATAGGCGCAAAGGGGACATTCTTCTGCACTGATCCAATCCCCTCTCATAAAAAAGGGTTTTGTTCATCTCTTTACTAAATAATACTCTGTGACAGAGTGTTTAAATGAAAAATAAAAAAATAATTATGTATTAAGTTAATTATGGTATTAAAAGCAAAATAAATCCGTCACTGGCTCATTCAAGGTGCTACGCTACGCTATAAGCACTCTTACAAAAATTACAGTCCATACGCATTTTTTTGTTACAAAATATAAACAAAGAAACAAATAAATGTTTCTTAATTTTTTTCTATTATGTAGATGTAGATACTGCCCGAATACGGAAGGGTTGTGGGAGGCGGCGTGGCTTTAAATATTACACCGCCGGACGGTGACCGCGGTTCGAAGTTTGTGAAAGGGGCAACATAAAAAGGCAAATATTTTTATAGTGCGCAATTAAAAAATCTCATTAAAAGTGTTGTTATTAATTAAATAAAGTTAACTCTTTACAGAAGCCTTTTTTTAAATCACATCGCCGAGATAACTTGACAATATTTTATTTTTAATTTTCTTCAAAGGTATTTTAACACCCTTACAACATCCATCCTATTATAATAAAAAAATGTATTTGTACATTATAATGAGACCGGTGATGTAATCCGCCATTAATTGAAAAACTTTATTATCATTATAACTTACAGAAAATGTGAACCCATTAAATATTCTAAGGGTCGAGTCATCCCTTACGGCTTACGTTATCTGTTTTCATAAAATGGCCAAAAAGTTTATTCTACGTCGCGTATTTTTTTGGATAACTTTAATTTATCCTTTGTCTTCAATTCCAGTATTAAATACTTGTAATTTAAGAAAATATCGCGTGTACAATTAGTAATTAGATTGAAAACACTGGAAATGCGTTTGCTTAGGCGCACGTGTGAAAATTTGTGTTCGATACACTTAGGAATTAGCAAATTAGAAGTGAATATAACGTTACTAGCCGTACGATGATGGATATATCTTCATCATCGTACTAGGGTCAAAGATTTCCAAAAGAAATATATCCTTTCTCAATCTCTGCCGTGAAAGCGCACAGTCTAAACATTCGAAAGATGTTCTTAGGTTTTCACGGCCGTTCAGAATCTTCTGTGTATAGTTTTCTGGGATATTCTGCCGTGTATATGTGACCTCTCTGGCCAAAGTTTCGGATCCCATTGCAGGGCCCATCATCAGGGCTGATGTGTTGGGTGTTATGTATTGCCTTGCAATACCGTACCGAAATCAGGGTGTGTCCAAGTTTGTGTTAGGTTAAGTGCTGGATTGCAGTACCGTGTCGAAAGCAATCGAAATATACAAGCACCCGGTAAACATTGATAGAGATGACGGTCTTAAGTTAAAAACACACACCCATCACATCATCTCTCATGATGGACCCTGCAATGGTATCCGAAACGTCAGCCAGAAAGGTCACATATACATGGCAGAATATCACTGAAAACTATACACACAAGATTCTACTAAAGATGTCTACTAAAGGGTTGTTTTTTAAAGGTGGAGTACTTTAAATTGAAATAAAATACAGAAAAAAGCAACCCATAAAAACCAAGTTTTTATTATACTCCCTTTCTTTGTAAAATATAACAACAATTAAAGACGAATTAAAACATATAACATAAAACTTAACTTAAAGTAATTTAATATATTTCTAAAATGTCAGCTGTTTTGAGCTTTGATGAGACACTTCATACTTTGAAAATTAAATTCTAAAAACATTCGTAGTGAAGTACCTATTATGCATACCGACGGAGTAATTCAAATTTAGAAAATATTCCGCGACGTTATCGGGTCACCGTAATCAAACTTTTCTAATGATTTCAATTTGAAAAAACCAATAAAATTTCTAAAAATCCGAAATTATACTATAATTATTCATTTTTTTAACGAAAATTTGATAGATCTTCTTGATCGTCGCCACGAGTCTGCTTGCCAAGTTTCAGCTCGATTGGATCACGGGAAAAGGGTCAAAAATTTATCCAAAGTTTTTGTTGACGGCAAGCAAGCAGACGCCACGAGTTAATATGAAGGGAGTAAAAATGATTTGCATGTCCATGAAATTGGCTTTATTTATCAGATAATTTTATTTAATTAATATTTTATTATGATTTCGAGCATGTGGCTAATGTTGCTGGCGCATATATTATATGTCGTAATCTGGAGGTCGAATTCTCACAATCCAAATGTGTTCAGTGATGACTTTTGGTTAAATGGCTATGTCGTTGTTAATAAACACAGGGCAACACACATTGGTGCTAGCAACCTTACAATTTCAAGCAAAACAATGCTATTTTTGTATCTTGACAATTATTGTATAACATTGTAATGCCGCCAATCTTGACGCTTCAAGTTTGACATGTTTGAAATTAATAAATTCAATCAATCAGAAACTTCAAAAAAAAGTAAACAAACGTCAAGTTATTCACAATTATGATATTTATAATTGATTTAATTCAGTATATATGATAAGTAGATGAGTAATTCTTCTTTTTTGTCTCGAACAAACGTGCACAAAATTGCATGTCAGCCAGGGAGTAGAAGTTATACGGAAATAGATACAATGTGGTTGTTTACTTTTTAACGTTTTCTGTTTTTCAAAAATTTTCCAAAAAAAAATTGTTACGTCAATAAGTGGCCAAAAATAGAAATAAAAAATCGCCCAATTTTTACCAAAAAATTTTTCTCCCAGGATGATGTAACTCCTTAATGTGAATAAATTGTTGATATTCGATGTAAGTTATTGTTATGACAGCTAAGCGTATATTGATAAAAAATCTAACTATGATTTTTTTAACCATTGTCGCTTACCTCCATAACTACGTATCAATATCGAATATTGCTGCTTGAACATTTTCGATTTAAAATTTTGATGGAAATCTAGGCCGTTAAAAACTGTATATTATTTTACAAATGATCGGGAGTTTTGAGCCTCGTCCCGGGAGACCAGCAAGTTAGTCCTAACTTCACAATACAAGCATTTGGCTTTGTTTGTATATTTAATGTCATACGTATTCCGTGTTCGCATCTCCATATCTTTTTTAAATCCTTTATATTAACTTCACCGCCGCACACTGTGATATATTTTCAATCTAGCGGAACTTAATACAATGTGTACTAATTTAACTTTTATCTCAGGATGTACTCAATAGATTTTTATGAAACTTTCCCTGAATGTTCATAAATATATTTCTTTATATCGACGGCTCCTACGTATAATATCGTAACCCACAACGTGACGATTTTGAGTTTGTTGTGTATTTCATATGTTTTTTTTTTTTTTTAAAGAAATAGAGATGCGAACACGGAATACGTGTCACATCAATATTCTTACTATTTTCAAACTAAGCTAAACACTTGTGCTATGAAAATAGGACTTAGTTATATATTTAATTCCTAGAACGAAAAAATTTTATACACATGTGTTTACACTAAGAACTCAAAATCGTCGAATTGTGGGTTACGATATCATACGTAGGAGCCGTCGATATATATACATAACTTAAATCTATTCAAATTCATAGACTTTCATGCAAGAAAAAAACAAAAGTCGGTTCATTCGACTTATATTTGCACAAATATAAGTCGAATGACATCTTCTTCGTCCGAGTCGTTCGCTCTTCTAATTTCTGGTGCTTTCAAAGACAACATTGTTTCTCAAAGAAAAGTGGTTTGATTCCGAGGAAGAGAAGTATTCGAACTGGACATTCTGGGTTGGGTGTTGCTGTCTTGTGAGTTGTGATGTTCATTTCCTTTAGACTGGCTCCATAAATGTAACACTTTTGCGAATAATTGTATTGTGAAAGTAAGCTACAAACTTTTCCATCAACCACGGTTAGCACCAATTCATGTCTGCATTCCACATCCGAGTTATTAATTTATATTAGTGGAACCAATTCTGAAATTTATTCCCACATTTTACACGTTTTAGAAGTAAAAATTATCACCTTTTCCGTCATCCAATCTAGCTGAAATTTTGCACATTGACTTGAATTCGATGACAACGCATTTTAATTTGGGGTCACACATACATACATGCACACAATAAATCCTACTTTCTGGTACTGTTCTAAAATTATTTAAATGATGGACACTTTAAAATTTATCTCTATCTATTTAAAACTGACTTTGCCCACGGCTTCGCCCGCATGTTATTCAGTTTGTGATTATATTAACCTTAACATATAGATATATGTCGTCGCGAACTTTTTTTATTGAACTTTTTGTATTCTTCAGGCAGCGTTCGTTAAAAACATATCTCTCGACCATTTTTTCCTCGACTTTAGTTATAAAATAGGTTACCACGAAAAGCTTTTTCATTTAATGGGATAATATATAGCCTACGTCCACCCTAAAAATCCATTCTAAATTATGGTGAAAGAATTTTTGGAATCGGATGAGTAACTTCGGAGATTAACCCTTACATCCAAACTTTACTTCTTTATATATTCGTATAGATTACAATATATTGCTAGAAAACAAAAGCTGGTTGTTATTCTGTAAAATAAGTAATTTATTTAATAATAATGGTTATTTTATAAAGGATTTACAATGAAAAGTTTGTTTCAAAGGGTTAATTTTTATTAATATCTGGAAGAGTTTTACATCTAAAAAACTAGGCTATATATTTTTGGACCTTACGTTTGATGATTCACGATGCAATTAATATAAAAGGTGATAAAAAATCTTAATGTATTTTACTTACTACACTATTAACTTTTCCCCTTTATCTAATTACAGTTTTCCCCATTTTATGACATAGATCTAGAACCCTCATTTTACGGAAGCATATTTTTCGCCAAAAACGTTTGAGAAACCTTTAAGATAGTGTCTAAAAAGAATTAATGTAGTATTTTTACACCGTCGTAAATATAAAGGAATAATATTAAATCAAGAATTTTATGTCTGTTAATTATTTTTTATTGCGAAAATTTATTCTTGAGTTCGGAATTATATACTACATTTTTTATTGGCTCTCTATCTAGTACCTCTTTCACTATTTTTACAAGAATATATGTTATTTGTACCACTAATATCTTGAAAATACTAAAAAAAATTGCCTTAAGTGTATTTATAGTGTATTTTAATGTGTAAAGGTGTTAAGTTTAAGCTATTTATAACAATGTCCCATTATTGTAATTTATAAATCACTAAGCTCGGATTTTCTTATCTGAGCTTAGTGTCAAGACAAATTTGAAAAATTACTTTTCAAATCTATGAACGGGCCAACCCTAATTAATACATGGCCATCAAATTTGGATCCTAACAAAGAGAGTGAAAGCAAGGATCCAGGCTGCCATGATGAGTTTTCTAAGGGGCGTAGAGAGGGTCACACTGATGGACAGAGTGAGCAGTGCCGACATAAGACACACACTTGGCACGGAGCCCCTACTCCTACACACAGAAAAATCACCAATGAGATGGCTTGGATATGTTCTTCGAGTGCCAGAGGAACGAATACAAAGTATCCTTTTGGAAACCCCGGAAGAAAGACGATCTATGGGTCGCCTCAGATTGAGCTGGGAGAAACAAAAAAAATGTGCATGAAAACCGAATGGCTCTGGACTGGTTAACTCATACGGAAGCAGCACAAGTCAGGGGAATATGAAACCACTATATATATATATAAAGAAACCCGTGTTTCCCTATCCGCCAAGTTCTCTCCACAACCACCAATGGTTATGGTGGTGGATAGCCCTTGGTGTCACATCAAAAATATGCGAGTTTGGTGGGGGTGGCTGTGCGTGGGTGGGAGTGGGTGATAAAAATGTGCTTTCTGGCACATTGTTTTGTTATGGGAAGGCCACAAATGCTACAGATTGTTTCAAAATAGGCGCGTCGACTGTGTCGGTGAGTCTAGAAGGTTCCGGAAAAACCTTCTCTAGAAATTTCTGGAAGGAGATGGCTCTAGAAAATTCCCGAAAGTTCTATAAGGTTCTAAACTGAGTGGCGGAATGTGTCGGTGTGTCTAGAAGGTTCCTATACATTCGATAAATTTCTTGAAAGTTCTAGAAGGTTGGCGAAAGTTCTATGACGATCCAAACATTGTACTAAAAATCTACGCGTGCGAAGCCGCGCGGGCACAGCTAGTTATTTAATAAAATGAATCCCTGCATGCTCCTCCCTCGCAGAATCCTTGCCAGTGAGCGGGACGACAGCTGTTAGCAGTATCTATATATATATGAATATTGTCCCAGAACTGGACAGTTTGTTAATGGGAGTTATATTATTAATCAATTCATATACTTTACTTCATACGAGATTAGATTTCATTTTTAAAATAATTTTTCCATTATAATTTAACTGTACCCATAAAACTACATAAGAAATACTATTTTTTGTTATTTATTATGAAATACTGAGCAAATAAAAATATTGGAAGAGAAAAAATTAGATAAATGCACTTAACTATTTACATAATAATAAAAAAGCAAGTCAAAATATTTTATTATTAATAATAAAAAACGATAAAAACATCTGACCTTAATAGTATATTTTCAAAACCGTATTATGATGATTAACCAATGACGTTTACTTACCCATATTATTATTATTAGTTTATTTTTACTGTTGTATCACATAAGTGCATTATGATTATCGCATTTTTTTTCTTCTTATATATAGGTGCATAGTGTGTACTACTTACTATTTAATATATTTTAAATATAATGATACTCCCCTCCTACTCTCGAGTTATATTACTCATGTAGAAGAAAAGTACCATTGTCTTTATTGTAAAAAAAATGTATTTATGTATTGAATAGAAAAAAAAATATTGCATTTTTTTTTTTGTAGTCCACCATAACCATATTGTTTTGAAATAAGTAATTACTTAGATTATAGAAATAAAACACCAAATCACTTCGAACAGGTGTACATATGCGTGTACGGTGGTCAGTAAACTTACATATAAGATTAGATTTCACGTAGAAATTTAATTGGCTGAGTATGCTCAACAATTTGATCCAAAAATTGTGTTATTGTTTTTAAAAATATTGGTGTAGCGGTTTTTAATAAATCAAATACATGCGGTTATTCATAGAGATTTGTTAGTAGAGACAATCGTTCATTCGCGGGAATTATAATGTAACGAGATGCTGGAGATTTGGCCGGTAGATGAATAGAGAAACAGACACGAATATTGCAGTAAATATGAACAAAAAATAAGGAGAAATCCTACCTTTTAAATTCTGGATGTTGGGATAAGAAACGGAAATGCCTCTTTCTTCCTTTTCTCCTTATTCCTGGTCCAACTGCAACTCCTTGTATACCGAATTAATTATTCAAAATGCGTAAGTAAATCAGACAAGATGCGGGCACAACTCCAGTCGATCGCCGATTGATTAACGATAATATCGAGATGACACAATCCACGGCTGCGGTATATTCAAATACAAGTGTTTATGCGGGTTTACAAGATACTTTCTTGAACAATGGTCCAAAAAACGAACTTAAATTAGCGGCGGTAAGTACAGTATGCGGCTTCACTCAATTCAGACAATTAACAGTTGATAATGCGGTAGGAATTAATTACATGCGTTCGAGTCCATACAGGACCAGAGATGTCGCTAGGCGTATTGAAAAAAAGCGGAGGATGGAGTGGGAATTAATTAGGAATAAAAGGATTAATGAGGATTGGTAGGCCTTCATCTTACTGAAGTTCAATCCACCACAAACATCGCCCCCATTCCTCAATATTTTATTACTGGCCAAACCAAATATTAATATTAGGTCCTTACATATGAAATTGGCGTTTAGTATGGGAGGAACATAAAGCCGATTTTTTTTTATTATAATATATTTATTTAATCAAAGTATGTACCATTGCTATCTATGCACTTTTGCCATCTCATAGGTAGTTCATCGATCCCTTTACTAAAAAAACCATTCGGACGGGAATCAATAAAATCTTTGAAGGCGGTTTGGACTGCCCCATCGGAGTTCAATTTTTTCCTTTGCAAGAAGTTAACCAAATTTCGAAAAAAATGGTAATCTTCAAGTTTGTGTTTACTGGGGTATTATGCCGTGTTGTTACGACTCTTTCCGTGGCCGACCTTTCGGATCCCATTCAGGGTCCTCAAGCAGTGCTAGATGTGTTTCTTGAGTCTTGGTGTTGTGGTTCAGTACGCTTGCAATACCGTGCCGAAGTCATGATGTGTTTGTATCGGGTTGGATGGTTTGATTCTCTGTTTGTCTGATACACTAATCTCACTCTAGCGGATCGCGACGAAGAATACTTGAGAAGAGCGCCGGAATAGCCAAGATGGTTTCTTAATTTTGAGAACCATCATCTCTATTAATATTTATCGGGTGCTTGTAGATTTCTAGTGCTTCCTTGATAAGACGCGTATGGTGACTCTTAGGCTTTCCAAGGATTTTTGGTTCGAATGCAAAATGATGGCCGGTATCCAGAAAATGTTCAGCCAGTGCTGATTTTTCTGGATGACCGAGTTTGCATGCCCGTTTGTGCTCGTTGACCCTTTTGGAAATGGTACGCGCCGTTTGCCCCACGTATACTTTATCGCAGTCTTGACAATCGAGTCTATACACACCGTCCGTTTCTAAGCGATCTCGATCCTTTGCTGATCTCAACATATCTTTAATTTTGAAGTTGGCACCAAAAACTGTCTTAATGTCTCTTTTCTTGAGAGCTCTGGCAATTCTGTCTGTAACGCTTTGGACAAAAGGCAGAAAGGCGATGCCTTTGCACTCAGGTTCTGTATGTTTTTCAGGGCGAACAGACCTCGTACTTATGACGCGTTGTATCTGTCGCTTCTGGTAACCATTGCCTTCCAGTGCGTCGCTGAGTGTTATCATTTCCTCCTGTAGATATTCATCTTGGCATATCCTTTTGGCCCTCGTGGCCAAAGTGTTGATGAGACCTCTTTTTTGAGCAGGATGATGGTGGGAGTTCGCATGTAGATAACGGTTGGTATGTGTAGGCTTCCTATAAACTCTGTGTCCGAAACTCCCATCGGCTTTCTTTTTTATTTCCACATCAAGAAAAGGCAGCACGTTGTCTTTCTCTATCTCCATGGTGAACTTCAGGTTCTTATGTAGTGAATTAAGGTGTCCCAAAAAATCACCTAGTTTGTCTTCACCATGCGGCCAGATTGCAAACACGTCATCGACGTATCTCCACCAGACCTTCGGAGTAAAGGATGCTGTGTCCAGTGCTGTTTCTTCGAATTTCTCCATAAAAAAGTTAGCAATCACCGGAGAAAGTGGATTACCCATCGCTACGCCTTCCACTTGTTGGAAGAGCTCACCTTGGAAAGAAAAGTATCCACTCGTCAGGCAGTGCTCAAACAGTGCGCAGATGTCTTCATCATAAATTTCTTCCAACAGACTCATAGCGTCGTCCACAGGCACATTAGTGAAGAGGGATATGACGTCAAAACTGACTAGTATATCACCCCTTTCACACTTTATTTCTTTTAGCATATTGACGAAGTGTGCTGAGTCTTTCACCCATGAGGACGTCTTTCCCGTCTGCATCTGTAGGAGACCGGCCAAATATTGTGACAGCTTGTATGTTGGCGCTCCTATTGCGCTCACAATTGGTCTTAGTGGCACTCCATCCTTATGTATTTTGGGAAGCCCGTAGATTGCTGGTGTTTTTGACGCTTGCACAAATAGTTTGAAATGCAAATCGGCTGGAATACTGGAAGCTTTGACCAGCTCCCTAGTTTTTCTGTCGATTCTATCCGTTGGATTCTTTTTGATTTTCTTATAAGTGCTGCTTTCCAAAAGTCCCCGCATCTTCGCTATGTAGTCTACTTGGTCCAAAATCACTGTGGCATTGCTTTTATCTGCTGGAAGAATCAGGATCTCTTCGTTTGCGCGAAGGCTCTTTATAGCTGCGTGTTCCTCTTTGGATATATTGGGACGCGGAGGCTTAGCCTTTCTTAATATAGCGCATGTATCCTGTCTAATTTCTTCTGCGATGGCCACTGGAATCTTGCGCAATGCCGCTTCTACGCCGCAGATTATGTCGTCAACTGGAATGCTTTTTGGTGCTATGGCGAAATTCAAACCTTTAGCTAAAACTGATATCGCGGCCTTGTCCAATGAAAGGCTGGATAAATTTTTGACCACTTTGGTAGAATCCAGCTCCTTAGTTGAGCTTTTCTTATGTCGGCTGAGTGACTCAATTTTCCGTTTTTGCCGAGTCTCCACCAATTGTTTGTTTCGCCACGCTTGCATTGACGTCATTTTGTCCACTTTCGTCCAATCTTCGTAATTCAATGTACCACTCAGGCTCAGGTGCAGGTCAAAGAGACTTCTTGTTATTTTGTCCAATTCCAGGCGGATGTTGCACACTCGTTCTCTCAAAAGGGCAGCTTCAGTTCTTTGGAATATTCTCTCAGCCTTCTCCGTGTGGATGTGTCTTCGCAATTTGATGAATGATGGTGTCACCGACTGTGCTTTACAGCGTTGTAAAAATGCTAAGTTGCTTAGAAGCTTTTCTTTTTTACTCCTTAAGCTCTCCAGCCGGCGTGTAGATAAATAAACTTCCTCCCCATAGAGGTTGGTTAAGAATGTTCTTAGGTTTTCACGGCCACTCAGAATCTTCAAGTTTGTGTTTACTGTGGTATTATGCCGTGTTGTTACGACCTTTCGGGCCGACGTTTCGGATCCCATTGCAGGGTCCATCATCAGGGCTGATGTGTTGTCTTGAATGTTAGTGTTGTGGTTAAGTATCGGCTTGCAATACCGTGC
>JADDOH010012190.1:0-59079 GCA_016648135.1 Agrypnia vestita
CAAGTAGCAGCAATGCTGGCAAGGCAGTCCGGAGCAAAAGAACTGCCACACTTCAGTGGAGACCCATTCGACTGGCCCACGTTCCATGCTCAGTTTGAACAATCTACTGCACTATGTGGACTATCAGCTGCAGAAAACCTGATACGCCTTCAGACTTCACTAAAGGGACGAGCGCGTGAAGCCATCGCCCCTTTACTGGTGGACCCATACAACATTCCCGAAATAATGCGTACATTGCAAGAACGTTTCGGGAACACTGAAGACATCATCGATGCAATGTTGGAGAAGGTGCGGCGCCATCCCCGCATCACTGAAGACCTACCCTATGATGCCGTGATCGACTATGCTATCGCCGTCCGCAATGTAGTCGCAACAGTAAGAGGCTTCGACGCCAAATATCTGACGTCACCGCAACTACTGAGCGAGATGGTCAACAAGCTACCTATGTGTGCCAAGATGATGTGGGTGTCTTCAAGGAAAGGCGGGTCCACCAACATCACCATCCAGGATCTATCCGAGTGGTTGTCGGACATGGTGGCAATGGCCTCATACGCTGGATGTCGCACCAAAAGGACGACCACACGCCACACTGGTAACGTCCATCAGATCACCACAGGCCAGGTGGACAAGGATCCCCAGAGGGATGGAAAACGACATGAAAACTGCCCTGCATGTCACATAGCACCACATCATTTGGCCGGATGCAAGGCCTACTTAAGGAAGACGGTAGCAGATCGGTGAAACATAGTAAGAAGAATAAAGATCTGCTACAATTGTTTGAAAAAGGGCCATCGCTCCCCCGATTGTCGCAGCAAACCATGTGGGACGCACGGTTGCAGAGAACCCCACCACCACACACTACACGAACTGGACCACCACCTCCGGCAGCACAACCAACCACGTTTCGGGAAGCCGAGACCAACAGGGGGACCATCAAGGAGAGCACCAAACGCCAGTTCCACGAACACCTCGGCAGCCACAACCCCCGCACCAACAACACACGAAACAGTGGGACAAACCAGTGACTATCAAGGGAGGCAGTGCGTTTATCTCAAAGTGATACCAGTGGTGGTGAGTGGCCCCCGCAGGCAAATAAAAGTGCACGCGCTTCTCGATGAGGGATCGACGGTCACCCTCATCGAGCAAGAGGTGGCCACTGCCGTCGGGGCCAAGGGACCGGTCCGCAGTCTACGAATTCATGGTGCCGGTGGAATGTGCTCTTCCGACAACCGGTCCCAGTTGATAAGTGTAACCGTGCGCGGTGACGGGGCCGAATACCCGATGAGAGCGAGTACGGTCCGCAAGCTCGCTCTCCCCTCACAGTACGTAGTGAACAATAAACGCGCGCATCCGTGTGAAGATTACGCCGACATAAGTGAAGTGCGACCACAATTATTGATTGGTCAAGACCACGCTCACCTTATAGTGACAAGGAAGGTACAAGAACTGCAAGGCGGCGGCATCAGATCCCACACGGCCCTGGGGTGGGCCATACATGGCATTGTCGGAAAACAAAACCATAGTGATTACGCAACAGTATTAGCAGTTTCTAGTGCAGTTTCTCCCGTAGTCGACAATACTCTGGAGGCATTAGTGCGCGAACACTTCGCCGTCGACTCATTGGGGGTAACCGCCGCGGCCCGTGTCAATAAGGAGGATGCACGAGCTACCGCTATCATGGAAGCAACCACACGACAACTACCCACCGGTCAATGGGAGACAGGCCTCCTGTGGAAAAAGGATAGCAGAGAACTGCCTGACAGCCGCCAGTGCGCCGCCAACCGCCTGGCTGGCATTGAAAGAAAGATGGCAAAGGATGCGGCTTATGCAGAAGCATACAGAGCAAAAATGGACGAATACCTGAACAAAGGGTATGCTCACCCTCTGTCACCAACTGAAGAAGCCAACATGAAAGGGAAATATTACCTACCACACTTTGCTGTCTTCAATGCCAATAAGCCCGGAAAAATTCGTATTGTGTTTGATGCGGCGAGCAAATGTCGTGGTATAAGCTTAAATGACACACTGATCACCGGGCCGGACCTACTAAGTTCTCTACTAGGAAGTGTATTCCGTTTTCGTGAAGGACGAGTGGCGCTGGCAGCAGACGTCAAAGAAATGTTTCTTAGAATAAAAATCCGAGAGGCGGATCAAGCAGCGCAGCTATATTTGTGGAGACAATCGAACGAACCAGAACCGACAACATATCAAATGACGTCGATGATGTTCGGTGCAACATGCTCACCCAGCAGCGCCCAGTATGTCCGCAACCGGATAGCAGATGCCAGCGCCAACGAGTTCCCAGCCGCAGCCAAAGCAGTTCAAAATACATTCTATATGGATGATTACCTCGACGCTTTGGACACTTCCGAAGAAGCAATCACAATGATGAAACAGGTGTCCGAGGTATTGCGTCGAGGAAATATGCATCTAGTGAATTGGGCCTCCAATAGTCTGGAGGTATTGGAACACATCGAACCAACTCTGCGAGCCGTAGAGCCGATACGAATTATCGGAGAAGATACAACGACCGAGAGAGTGCTCGGGATTATGTGGGAACCCGCCTCCGATAAATTTGTTTTCAAATTTGTAAACCTACCGGAGCTGACGGAGGCGGACCACCCGACCAAACGACAACTGCTGAGCGCCGTGATGAGTATTTTCGACCCGGTGGGTTTCTTAGCCTGCTTACTGATCCGGTCGAAGATACTTCTACAAGAAATATGGCGTTCAAAGGTCGGGTGGGATGAGAAAATACATCCCGAGCACATGGGGAAATGGCGCTCATGGAATGTACTCATAAGAAATAGTGAGTGTCAAATAGCGCGCCAGTGCCTCTCGCGTCGAAGCAGCAACGTGACACTGCATGTGTTCTGTGATGCGTCCGAGAAGGCATGTTGCGCGGTGGCATACTTCGCCGAGACAGGAGAGGGCGGCATGAACGTAGCCTTCATCTCGGCGAAGTGCAAAGTCGCGCCACTAAAGCCACTCTCAATACCACGCATGGAACTACAGGCAGCACTATTGGCCGCCCGACTAGCAGCTACCATCAGAAAAGAACACCGCTGCCATATAATACGAACTGTATTTTGGACCGACTCAACAACGGTCTTATGTTGGCTGCGGACCGACCCCCGGTCCTACTCGGCGTTCGTCGCAAACAGACTCGGCGAGATCGACGAATTAACAGACGTTGAGGCTTGGAGATGGGTGCTGACACAGAAAAACCCTGCCGATATCGGGACCAGAGATGGCGAACCTCCGGACCTCTCCGCGGAAGGCATGTGGTTTAGTGGGCCTGAATTCCTCAAACGAAGTGAGGCAAACTGGCCAAAGGAAAAGGCACGGCCGCAGCCCGATGAAAGTATAATGGAGAGAAGGCCGGCCACTGTACTAGCAGTACGACAAACCAACACGGGGGGAGCGCTCCCAGACATAGAACGTTTTTCGTCATGGACCCGATTGCTCCGCACTACCGCCTGGGTGCGGCGTTTTGTGAATAATTGTCGTCACCTCAGTGGAAAACAGCCTGATATTACGATTGACGAAAGAACGGAGGCCGAGCGCACCTGGATAAAGTACACACAGGCAGACGCTTTTGGGCCAGAGATACGGGCCCTCCAGAAAGGGGAAGTCATAGAAAAGACCAGCCGACTGTACCCGATGACACCACAACTGGATGAACACAACGTCATCAGAATGGGTTCTCGGCTGGAGCGGACCGCAGTGGAGGGCATACCGCCCGGATTAAGAGCGCCGGTTATTCTAGACGGCGCCCACCCATACACACGACTAATGGTGCGCTACTACCATGAACGCGAGAACCACCCGGGCACGGAAAAAACAGTAGCCGATATCAGAGAAAAGTTTTATGTGCTGAAATTGAGACCAACCGTGCGCCGGGTGAAATTGGCATGCCAGGCGTGCCGCAATATGAAGAGCCAGCCGAGCCCTCCATTGATGGGCCAGATACCAGATTGTCGGCTGGCGCACCATACACCTGCTTTCCACCACTGCGGTCTGGACTATTTTGGGCCAATGCAAATTACCATCGGCCGAAGGAGAGAAAAAAGATACGGCGCGCTGTTTACATGTTTAACAACACGCGCCGTACATTTGGAACTAGCCGAGTCCCTGTCTGCAGATTCAGCTATACTCGCCATCAGACGAATGGCCGCGCGGCGCGGTCATCCACGCCTCTTATACTCAGATAATGGGACTAACTTCCGAGGCGCGGAAAAGGAAATGGCGGCCGCGCTGGCAGAACTCCATGACGACCCACGAATGCAGGGACATCTCACAGAAAGTGGGGTACAGTGGAGCTTCAACCCCCCGCTCGCCCCACATATGGGCGGCGCTTGGGAAAGCCTTGTACGCGCTGTGAAGCGTGCGCTGGAGGCCACGCTGAAGGAGCGGGCACCGCGGGAAGAGACATTAAGGACCTTACTAGCTGAGGCAGAATACCCAGTGAACAGTCGCCCACTGACACATGTGTCAGTGGACCCCCTGGATGACGCGCCAATCACTCCTAACCACCTGCTTCTAGGAATATCGGGCAGAAATACACATTTAACCCTTTACGGGGCATTGGATGCAAATGTCTGTTTAAAGAAACAATGGCAGATGGCTCAGCAGATGGCTGACCTATTCTGGAGAAGGTGGATGCGGGAGTACCTACCGACCCTAGCCCGACGACACAAATGGCAAGAACCTGCGCCCGCAATCAAAGAGGGAGAGATGGCCGTCATCGCTGATCCAGCACTCCCCCGCAACACATGGCCCACGGGAAGGGTGATAGAAACAAAAGTAGCACCCGACGGACAAGTCAGAGTAGTCCGAGTAAGAACCACGGCGGGCGAATACACCCGACCGGCAACAAGAATCATCACACGGTCCAGGGCGCCGCAGTGACGGCGTCACTATTGCAGATATTGAGGGAATCCTGTCCTTCCTGTGAGTGCAGACTGGCTACACGGGGGGAGTGTTTCGGACAGGAATTAGAAGTTCGAAACGATCGCCGTGGAACGGTGGCGTCATCACGAAACAATGCCAGTTTTGTATGTTTATGTAAACAGATGAAATAAAAGACTTTATGTGACACACTATTTTTTGGACTCTATGAATAATGTTTATTATTATAGATTTAAATATTGACATATACAATGTAATATTTATGGATTTTTGTCACATCTTTTATTTTTTAATAAAGAGAGTAAATCGCTTGCAAAGCGATAGACGATGCGCTTTTCGAAGCAATCAGCCGTTCGCGGCATTTTTGACTGACATATGGTCAGTATGGAAATCGAAATATTTTCCAAATATTTCTGGAATTTGACCCGCTCACGAGGCGTGATAATTTAGACTGGTATATACATTTCCGAGAACCAGCCAAATGGGTGCGCCCGGCTGGTATTCCGAAGATTAAAGTGGGGCGGCAGGCTGCAGACTGACCGTTCCCCATATCGCTTGCATCTGATTTACGGGTACCCAGCCCGTAAAATCAGAGTCTTGTCGCACAAGACCGACTGGACGTAGACTGGCGGAGGAGCATCATTACTAAAAAGTGCGTGGAGCACCGTACACACAAAATATAAATTAAACTTTACAAAATTCTTCAAAAAAAAAAAATTTTTATTAAAAACACAGGAAAAGTCAAGAAACGCATAGAAAACATAAAAAGGGGAATTAAAAATAGTGGCCCTAAAATGGACCTTTTACGCTCAACATAAGCGCAATCGCTAATATCGACCCCACCGGCCGAGCGATACCGTGCCGAAAAAGATGACTTTCAGTCAAAATCGAATATTGGCCGCTACAGCAGTCCAATTAAACTAAAACTTTCTTTATTGTATTCTTCCAGTAAATATCTATACAAAAAGTATATATTTACGACTACAAATTACATCAGAAACGTAGGAGGAATTTTGTTTGATAAAATTGTTTATAACTAACATAATATTAATTATTCACTCATTAAACTATAGTCAAAAGACGCCTTATAAAATATACTTCATAATTATTACACAAAAATTCATGTATCTACTTAAGAACTATTTTTTATTGAATTTAATGTAACTAGCCGATTGCACTCGGTACATAACTTGTAATAACTCTGTTAATACTACCTTGCGGGTCCCATAGACTATGTTAGATTATCAGCAAGGTTTAGTCTTGTATAAATTAACATGATTTACGTCTCAAAAAGACGATGAAACTATTTTTACGATTTTTTATGTCGGAGCAAAGTGCTTTCTGCCGATCTCCGCAGCCAATCGTCAGACTGATTAGTACCAAAATTCACTCAGAGATGGCGCGAGCGCTGAAATCGGCAAAGCAAGCTTTGTGATTGGCTGATTGTTTTACGATGGAGTTATGGAAGGGATTTTGTAATTTGGCTATATAAACAGTTTCATAACGGCGAGCAATTCAGTACACCTGAAGGTGCTTTAAGAGCCTATCGGACCACTTTTACCAGTCTTTCATTTCTCTCTACCTACAACGACCCTGCTGACTACTTGGACTTTCTCTGGATCTTCTTTGGCCCTTTTAAGGCAACCTCTACTACACCGGCGTTTCTAGATTGGTTTTATACGACTTTGCCATCTGAAACTTTCGGTGCGTTTCTTCGAGTTTTGGGCACGTGGAACCAAACTATCTTTTGCGTGTTCCTGTCCGGAACACACAATATGAAACTGGATTATCACACCTCCTAGATTTTTCTAGCGTTTAGGAAAAGGTTTCCGTCGCTTCTAGGCTGTTCTAGTTGTTTGTAGACATTTCCCGAAGTTTCTAAAGTGACATAGAGTGATTAAGGCAGTGTGCTATTTGCTATTTCGTGACAATATTTTAACTGCATTATAAATGTGTCTTAAATATATATGCAAACGGGGGACATACTTCTGCTGTATCTCAATCTCCTCGTCTACAGAAGGGGTTTAGTTAATTTCTATGTAAATTTGTGTTGTTATATCTTTAAATCTTTTGATTCTGTGGCAACAACCTCGACGACAGTAATTAATAAGAGTTTACTGATATTATCCTGTTATTTATTTCTTGTTGGATATCATTATTCATTGTCGCATTTGTTCCAAGATGCCTAAGCTGTTTAATCGATTAGTTTGGTGTCTACGATGAACGGCAGGAATGGTGATAACGTCTGAATAGTAGGGGAGGGGGGGGCATAGTGGGATACTTAAGACTGAAACATACCTACAAGATAAAATATTATGATTAAACAAGTTTTGACTCAATATCACAGTTTAATGCATTGCGAACGACTATGGATATGCTTTTCACGATTACGATAAAAAATCTACGATATACTTATAACTAATATTGTTTAATGTATGTTCTTTTTAATTTTATGTTATATTTTTTAGGTAAAAGCCTATGCACATTGCTGCTCTTTACTTTATATTTTTTTAATTTTTATACTCATGTTTTGGTGCAATTCCCGATACTTTTATATTTTGCTACTTATAACTTACATTGTTTAATGTATGTTCATTTTAATTTTATGTTATATTTTTTATGTAAAAGCCTATACACATTGCTGCTCTTTACTTTATATTTTAATTTTTATACTCATGTTTTGGTGCTATACAGATATTGTTTAATGTATGTGCTTTTTGAAATTTATATTATATTCTTTATGTAAAAGCCTATGGGCGTAAACAAATAAATAAATAAATATATGAATACATGAATGTAAAATGGCATTTGACCCACTATGCCCCCTATGTGGGGGCATAATGGGGCAAATGTATTGTTACTCTAAAAACAAAACATAAACTGACAAAATCTTACCTTTTTCACAGACAATCTTGTACTTTTAATTATGAAGTCCAGAAGGTACTGCTTCAAAACGAAAAATTAAACACCACAATATATACTGTGTATAGTTTTCTGGGATATTCTGTATTTTTATGAAATTTGGTGTTGCCGACTGTGCTTTACATCTCTGTAGAAAAGCTAAGTTGCTAAGCAGCTTTTCTTTCTTACTTCGTAAGCTCTCCAGTCGGCGTGTATTTAGATAAACTTCCTCCCCATAGAGGTTCGTTAAAAATGTCCTTAGGTTTTCACGGCCGTTCAGAATATCCCAGAAAACTATACACAGAAGATTCTGAACGGCCGTGAAAACCTAAGGACATTTTTACCACAATATATAATTGAGTTCGATAAAGAATTTCTGTTGAATTTCACGTATTTTTTTTAACGAAAACACTGTTTTTTATTCTTTTTTTATATAGCATAAACGGCTGTCGCATTGGCATGGATCGCACGTGAAGGTCACGTGCCGACTGAAGACCAATTAAAGCGAGCCCTTTGAAACATTGCGCGGCTTTCGTTCGAGCTGTCATAGGGATTTCCCGCTATGCCCCGCTATCCCACTATGCCCCCTCCCCTCCCCTATAGGCGCATAAGTTTGTAACTTAATTGCTAGTTGCATTGATCATTAAGGGGGGGGTAAGGTTAATTCGTACAAAAATAGGCCTTTTTTGTGGATTTTTGTGACGACACAGTTAAAATCTTTTTATTAAAACCAATGGTACATTAAAATATGACATTTGAAGAATATTGTGTAAAATTTTCAAGAAGAAATATCAAAAAATACGGCAATGGCAGCAATTATTCGGAAGTGTCTCGGAAAAAACTAAAATTGCGGTGTCCATCATAACTTGGTGCTAGATCATCTGAAATCAAAAAATCAAAGTTCATTCGTTAGATAATAAATTTTCCCAGATAACGCTGGGAGAGTTTTTTGAAATTTCAATTTTTCAATTTTTTGGAACACTTTGAAGGGAAAAACGCGATTTTTTGCGAAAAATATCGACTAATTTGTTATTAAAAAATATAAATTAATAACAAATTTGAAAAAAACTCTACAGCGTTACCTCGTAAATTATGTACAGAAATAGTGTTCAAAATTTCAAAAGGATCGGTGCAGTTGTTTTGAAGTTATGATGGACACCGACATTGAAAACGTGAGATGTGGGGAAAACGCTTTAAAGTTTTACACACTGTAAAATTCAAAATAAAACTCAACACTTATTTATTACTTACACATAATCGTCGATGCCATGTTCACACAGCAAAGAGCTTTCATCATCAGCATCTTTTTGTCCCTGTCTACGCAAAACTCTTCTAATACAATAGCACATCCGGTAGTCCTCAGGTGAGCGCGTCTCTTAGCTGCCCGAGCAGGTATAGAAAATCAGTCTTAGTATCGCTCAAATGTTCATAATTTCGTCAATTGACTTGAAATTTTGACACAATATTCTTGCGATGTTATACATTCATTTAAAAAAATAAAAATAAAATGCAAAAAAAAAAAGCTAAAAACCTTACCCCCCCTTAAATCCACGTTGATTGAATGTCGAATATAAATATCTATTTCATCTGAATAATAAATTCTCCCACGCCATGGGCAGCTTAAGCGGTAAGGAGAAGTTGTTCACGACGATAACGGTTAATAAATAACGCGATAATTGCACTGTTTCCAGATATTATTTTTAACGGGAGCTCTAAAAGTGTTAACACGATAATTTAACCCGTCGGCAGGTGTTAAGTTAATTTTCCGCTCCATTTCGAAAAGACAAGCGATTATTTTTTCCGGTCATCGTAAATTAAAATATTAATGGGCTAAAATTGAGCTCAATTTGAATTAATATTAACAGCGTGGGGAGTAATCTTGACACGCATTGTGTATTATTAAATACACGACAGTGCTTTTTATTTAATCAATAAAGTCAGGTGATTATATAAATTTATACATAAATGCTTTTGGCAACTATTTCATATCTAAGTTTAGCCATTCACATTATTTGGCTCAAACATTTGGATGCCAGAAACATTAATAAATTTGGTTCCCATTTTGGAATTCATGGTGAACATATTCTCTTTTGCTTTTACAAAATTACAAAAAGAATGTTTTAAATTTATTTCTAAAGACAAAATTTTTCTCAAGTTTTTTCACTGCATTGAATTGTAACGAAATAATAAAAGAAATAACTGTGCATGACAAAAACACGATCGAAGTTTCTCATATATTCTATGACATTCTGGAACGCACCATGACAGTCTGGAATTATCTGCAATATTCGAGGAACTTCTTAAACTGTCGGGAAGTAACGGGAACTCACTGGTGATGGTAATCTTCCAAAATTTTGATGGGTGGGTGGAATTGGTAAACGTTACATTGTGTAAAGTGATCACTTAAGCTAACCACGTACGACAGGTCGTAAGCCCCACAAACGCCCAAAAAGACTTTCATACCTACTTTCTCATATAAAAAATATCTTCGAATCAATGAGACATCTACAATATATCTTTTTTATATTGATTAAATGTGTTGATTAAATATATTGATTAAATATTGTTTATCAAATATTATATTGATTAAATGTGAAATATTCATTACAACTATCTAACTTTGTATTATTATAAACCTATAGAAAAGGTGGTTGCATAAACAAATGTCTATATAATGTTTTGCTGAGTTATTAATGATTAGATTAGTAAATGTCAATTATACACAAGCAAATGTAAAATATATGTGAACGTAAATGTGGAAAATATGAATTTCATTAATACATAAAAATAAAAATAGTATTGAGACAAGGATTGGACCATCGACCACTTGCTCGCCAGGCAATTGTCAAATTGAAATGGTTGGACACCAGTTTACTGAACACGTACAACAAGTAAACCCAAACAGCCATTAATATTTATGTCCACACCAGAAAGGGCTTTCTTCTCAGAAATAAGCCTTTCTTCCCCAAAAATATTTTCCTAAATTCAATTTTCTTAGGCGTAGAATATAAGAGCAACAAATTTTCCAGATATTCCAATATTCGGTGCACTCTGAAAGATTAGGGAAAGGAAAAAACAGCGTCCCGTACAGTGACCGCTCCTCACTGAGACTGATTTTGGGAAGAGTTAAACTTTTTTACATTATTTTGACATCATTTTTTAATCTCTTGGCACATTGTTTGTTAACTTGCCGTGGTAAATTATTCTACATCTAAGAGCCAGTTGTTTAATCGATGATAATAGTTGAGAAAAAAAAATATTTTTCGCATTTTCGCAACAACGTATGTTGTATTTAAATATTATTTAATATGCCTATATTTTTGCGAAAGCGCAGCCTAGCCACTAATCAAATAACCGACCCTAAGCTGCTTAAATTAGGAATATATTAAGTATGTTCAATTTTTACCAGAACATAATACTAAATTTTATCCCCCGGGGGACATCATCAATCATGATATATTATAAATGTCTCATAAAAATAAAATAAAAATTAAAAAAATATATTTTTTAAATAGGATATTGTTTAAAAATTAGATTTAACATGGGTGGAATAGTGAACGTCACATTGTGTAGAGTGATCACTTGAGCCATCCGCGCGATAAATCTATGAACACCCAAGAAAGAATAAAAATAGCTTCGTCTCTATGAGACATCTATAAAATATCTTGATAGCTTAAATTACTTTTATAAACAAAAAATGTGCTTTTTAATTTACTTTAAATTAAATTTTGTACCAAACGCACGTTGAGTTATTCTGTACTGCTATAGTTTCGACCTTGTCCTTCTCGTCACCTTGTAACGTACCTACCTGTACACCTAGACTAAATACCTAACTATAAAGTTTAATAATATAAGTTTTACGAAAAGCCCAAAGCTTGAGACTTTAAGCTACCGAATTAAGCTTTATTACGACTTTTGTGACTTTTAAGCACACACTTTATGCTTTAAGCTTCTAGATAAAAACTTAAGTCGAACTTAGAACTTCGGAAGTATATTTACATGAAAGCTAATATTATTTTTTTTTTTGTTAAGAATTTATATTTTCAAAATTGGCCAGTCGTGATCCATCTAGTGGCTAGGAAAATTCCCCCTCCGTTGTGTCCGTAGCTATCCAAAATTCTTTTGATATGTGGTGAAATTCGTATTCTTATTAACGCGACTAGACTAATATAGAACGAATTCTTACCTAACTATGGAAGTAACACACGCACGAAACTAATCCGTACTCGTAATTACCATAAGGTATTTATTTACTTAAGATGATAGAACGCCTAACCGTTAACGACTCGAAATCCACGTATAATCTTCGAACACTTATAGACGAAATGCCAGAGACATTCATATATATATATGTTTTAACATATTTCCGAAATTACTTTGGCCCTTCTAGAAACCGCTCTGGAATTCTACAGTTTCGCCTGTATGAGAGATAGCCGATATCGTCCACGTCCGGAGTCGGCCTAAAAGCCAATTATATGCGGAGTAGCGAAGGAATAAACGCTAGTAGCAAAACTCCCTTACATTGTACCGCCATAACTATAATACCACCGGGGTTAAAATACTGTAATATAAAATAATACAATCGTTGCCAAGCCAACGGCATACGTTAAAGATTCCGCCCGCTTTGATTATCAACTTCTCATAATAGCAGCTTAGAACAGTGTCAGCACAACCACATTCGGCACCCATTTATGACAGATTTACAAGATATAATAGCATACGTTATATTCAAAACACAAGTAAGAAACCTACCGATAGCGCGTCCCACGTTGTCCAATCTGCTCAATCTGTTCATAGTACATAGTAGGGGAAGACAAACATATATATATTCACAACAACTAGGCGCAACAGAGGCTCAGGGCAAGCTTTGTCTGACATTATCACAGCCCGAGATTCTAAGGGAATGGAAGATACAATTTTGTAAGTGAAATTTAAGAAGTGTCTAACCACTTCTGTTCAAACGTGGATTCTAGATGGAGGGGGATGCGGCCCCAGAGCATCGCCGCATCCGGTGGTTAACTCCTGTTTAGACATAACCTCCCACACTAAGCTGCAGACCAAGATCAAGCCGAGACTCTATTGCTCCTGCTGGAATCCCCCGAAGTCCTCGCTTCCCGGCGACAAACATATCAGGAAGAAATCCCGCGTCTGATATTAAGGTTTGTATATTATCCCGCGGGGCAGTCAAATTGACTGGTGTATAATGATGAGGATCCCACGTTGCGGCTACATGAGCCGGATTATTATGATGTTTACTGCTGATTAAAGGGCTGAATGAACTAACTGGGTGACTGGAAAAGACTCTCCCTTGAGCGCGTCAGTCAGAGCCATGTTAGCATCGCCAAATATAGTTGATGTGATTGATCCCACGGTGTAGTCTTATTGACTAGAGATATTAAATGATGGTAAAACAGCATGATTATTACAGTTGATTGTGTAGTTCCTGATATGTTTCTCGCTGGCCGGGAAGGGAGAACCCCGAAGGTCTCTGTATACAGCAAGTTAGAAAAGGTGGTGACTGATGAGAATGATGGTGTTAGTAATGCCATCGCGCTCCTGAATGCGGTCCCGATCATAAAGTTGATTGTTAAACTGCTAACAGATCTCGTTCATTAAAGCGGTCCCGAGCATAAGTATTGATTGTCGAACTGCTACCTGCATCTTATAATTTCTCGTTCATGAGGAACGTCCTATCTCGTCCTTGAGTACGGAGTTATTACATTCACATACATTCATAACCAGAGCCCGAGCTCGTCGCACCAAGGGGACTGAAAAGACGTGAGAGGTTCTTCCCCTTAGATCTTTGAGGGTCGCCGCTCCAGGACCTTCAGACCATCCTGTAATTCTTGGCTTTAAAACCCTGTCTTAACCGGGTAGATACAGTTAAGATGGCCCTACCTAGTCCCAAATCTAAGATGTCTCTCTAACCTAATCAGACTCCATAGCCGAGAACGCGCGCTCCGACATTCAACCCTGTCTTGCCACGCGAGTAGATCTCCCTTCGTCTTCATCATAATCGAAATTCAGCCTCTCCAGATCACGGGGCGTAAAAGACGCAACGGCCTCTCGCCCCCCGACCAGAGGAGACGAACTCCCCATTCGGTTCACGTTCATTATCCCATTTATAATCCCCGCGTGCCTAACCTTAAGAGTCTAGCGCCGTTAATAAGATCGCATTATGCTACGTTGGAAGTTAATATTGCACAACCGGACGAAATGCCTATTTCCCGCGATCCTATTCAATTTGTAAAACGCAATAATATGTATTTATATATGTTAGTAAAACGTTTGAAATGCAGAATGCACGTATGATGACCTCGCTTCTATCCTAAATAATTAGATTCTATCCTAGATAATTAAGATATAATTCCGACGTTACGTCCCGACATCAGTACTAATTTGTTTCCGCGTCCGTTACCGTCGAACTCTGAACCCACGTAATGAAATGAATAGTGACCATGTGACAATGACAAATTATATAGCACGAACATTCCATTTGATACACATAAGAAAACATCAGGAATAAATAATATTAAAGGTTCTTATCTTAGTTCTGTAGTTGGTCTGCTTCCGAGATGGCATCCAGATCCGAAGTCATATAACGGGTCCTCTCCAAAATTGAGCAATTACCAGCGCCTGTGTAGCCCTTCACTTCCCTTGTATATATATTTTAATATCAGCGCCTGTAAAACTGTATTAGATCCTAGAAACAAGAAAACTATTCCCTCTACGCCGAGCACATACAGAACATAAACCCCTTCAATCTAGTTCATCCACACCGTACAGTGATATCACATGCAGACATAAACAATATAATTACAAGTATGCTTGCGCCCCGCCGACTGGACGCCTGTGTTTTCCAATAAAATCTAGTTCATCCACGGTTAAGAAAAAAGGCGAAAGAATAGTAATAGTAAAAGGTCCCAACAGAAGTTGAAGTTCTCTGTAAACTGTCCATATCCTCTAGTTGCGCCTGTGTTTTCCAATAACAACTTTCCAGTCATGTATTTAACATAACGTCCTCCTTGTGTGTATGTGTGCTTCAATATCTGTCATCCAGTTAATGATTCCCAAAAGGTGTTTTTCTTGTATATATATATATATATATATTTCAATATCAGCACCATTAAAACTGTATTAGATCCTAGAAACAAGAAGACTATTCCCTCTACGCCAAGCACATACAGAACATAAGCCCTTTCAAACTAGTCCATCTACGCCGTATAGTGATATCACAAGCAAACATAAACAATACAATTACAAGTATGCTTGCGTTCTCCCCCCACCTTGGTGGAAATATTCGCATTCGTATTCTCCGAATAGTAGGCCCGATATTCGTATTCGTGAAAGTAGTATTCGTTGCATCACTCTCAATAATAAAATCATATAGATAAATAATTACGGTAACTCATAAAAATATGATATTACTTATATTAAACGAACAAAACAAAACAATCTGTCATATAAGTAAATAACGTGATCACGGAAGACCGAAGGTTAACTACCCCTGAACAAACCGCGAACTGCCCACAATAAAGGAAAATGTTGTAGAAAACATTTCAAATATCTAATATTGAATGAATAAAAACAATGTCATATGAATAACTATCGCAATTAAGGAATATATACAATTCGAAACACGTCTTTATAAGAACTTGATAGGAACAAATCGTGTTTAAAACGATTGCCTAATGATACGCAATACAAACATGTAACGAGTTCAAATAAACCACACATTCATGTTTTAATAAAATAAATATAAAATCCACTTGCATTTTTAAAATATATTATTTGGAGGAAATTTCTCGTACGATTTGAATTTATATCACGCTTACAATCGTGCTATCAAAAACACATAATTAAATTCTCGTACTAATTGAAACAAGATCAGACAAGCAACCGCGACATTGAATACGCACAACTCCTCCGAATACAGCCCGATAGTAAAAATAATTAACCTAATAGAAAATATAAATGTGTTCCCCAGCTGAAGACCGGCTGTATCTAAATTAATTATTTCTATACAATATGTACAATACGAAATACGTTTTTATAAGAACTTGATAGGAATAAATCGTGTTTAAAACGATTGCCTAATGATACGCAATACAAACATGTAACGAGTTCAAATAAACCACACATTCATGTTTTAATAAAATAAATATAAAATCCAGATGCATTTTTAAAATATATTATTTGTAGGAAATTTCTCGTACGATTTGAATTTATATCACACTGACAATCGTGATATCAAAACCCCATAAATACTCCGATCCCAATCATTTCCAAAACAATACAAATCATATAGAAATCCGTGCATTCAATCGCTAGCACAGACAACACAAAATTCCTCCGCATATTTGAAAGTAACACAAGTATTAGGAAAGAACGCCCGCTGGATTATCACGCAAAACTATGAATTATTAAATCTGATGAGCGCATAGTAATATAAGGTTCCAAATATAATACACATAAAAGGCAATAGAAATAAATAATATTGGAAATGCTTATCTGTTCACTGTTCCAATTCTCCTTTGAATTATTATCAACCTCCGGCTTTTTCCTCGGTCCAGTTAAATTATCTTCCTTACTTCGGACTCTCCTCGACAAAACCTCGGCCGACCTCCAAGCTGAAAAACCAAGTGCCGCTTTCTAATTTGTATCGCCTAAAAATAGTCCCTATCTCCCGCCATCTTTGATTCCAACTTGCGTGTAAAAGTCAAAGTCTAACTCTCAGAACCATTCTCATTGGTCAGATTCGGTGCTAACGGCGCATCTGTGATTGGTCCATCTCGTTAAACAAAATAACATAAAGCCTGCTTTACACGCCCGCGTGCAGAAATAATAAAGCTCGCCCGCACCTACTTATCCGGCAAATATTTAATTATAGAGTATTTAACGGGTTGTGAAGCTTCTCTTTATTATAAACTTTAGCAGATAGATATTTTCGTATAATTTTTCAGCAATGTCTATTTGAATAGGCCAATATCGTTACAACCTAATATCATCATAATAACTACATCATTATAATAACTATATTATCATAATAATTACATCATCATAATTACTACATCATCATAACAATTGACTTACATAAAACAATGTATGTCCATCAATAAAAAAAATGGAATTTCATTTAACTATAGCTGCAAGTTAGGTTGTATACCGCGTTATAATATTTTTGGTAATAAATTATATTGTTAGAATTGAAAAACACATTTTTTATAGACAAACCGACTGTGCAGTGTTCAACATTGACCAAACCGGCCACAAAAAAATTCCACAAAACAAAAAGTGCTAGCAAGCAATATTACCTATTCATATTATCTGTATAATACCTTCCTTGGCGATCCGTCTTCCAAATATGCAGGAAAGTCTCCTATTTCGTGTAATAATATTAAAATAATGTTTATTAGTGACAATTCAAAACATTTCACTGCTTTATCCAAACCAAAATAAAAATGTCGGTGAAGGAACGAAAAAATCAAATCATTTTTGAATAAAAAATGGTATCGATTTTTTTAAGTCTTCTTACATATGTATATTGATATACTATTGCATTTCATTCACTTTTAAAATCGATCTTAGTACTTTATCGTCGAACCAAAAATTGTATGGAAAATTGCATGCGCATAGACATTAATATTTTACTCGGCTTAGTCATGTGAAAGGCTTAAAAATCACATAAATAAGGGCTGAAAGTAAAAGGCTTTCAATCAGAAGTGTGGGGGATGGGCAGAGCATTGAGCTGAAATAATCATTGAAACTAAACTTTCTTACGTTTTCTACTAAGCATACAAAATGTTCGTAAATTATGAATATTATTTTATCACTTATTTTTATTTGAAATTTCTCGAAAGTAATACCCAGCGATAATGAAGAGTTTATAGACAAGTCATAAATTGTGAAATAGTGTGAATTCGAGACTAGTGTTTAACTTCATTCGTGTTTAGTGACTTTGTCAATATAATAAAGCAATCAATTACTAATTAATAAATCGTTATTTATTTTCCAGTGTTTTCATTTGTCTTTCAAAGCCATGACCCGTGACATTATAATGGTTAACCACCAAAAATTTCGGAAAGTTTTAAAAATGGTTTGATAATTCTTATTATCAATGTGTTAAATTTAGATTACATAACCTACAGCACGCGTCAAGTGCGTTGTTGCATTATTGTCTAGCGTGAAGCCGTCATATATCATTGTCTCTTTCTCGCAAAGATTTCATTCCGTCCTCTATTGACGCGTATCGGAACACAAAACTTACTCCAAGTGCCATGACCAAAAGATCGACTTGTAGATATCTATTCAAAATTCAATTTATTGCTATTCATTCCACTGCATTCGTAGAACTTTGCATAAAACATAGGTACCACAGTATACCCAGAACAGTAGTGTATCTCCGGCCTGTCGGCGAGTTATTAGCCTACTCTTGCATTGACGCTAGGGTTGTCACTTTATTTTTACTCCCTTTCTTTTATTCGTAGCGTCTGAGAATCCGGCGCATAAGGTACACACGAAACCTGAAAATTTCTGTAATTAGTATACCTAGTTTCTGCACTTAAATTGCAAAAACGCTGATTAACATCAACTAGACTTTTAAAAACTCACAGTCTTTGTGATAATCAACACACTTTTTAGTAAAGCACCACAAACATAAAATAAGGCATTTTTTTCAGGAAGCGCATTTTTTTACTAAAGCGGCGGCTGCGAGCGCGAATGGCACCGAAGGCACGACCCTTACTGCCGCCGCCTTGTGCCCCCATATTCTATGTCAATGTGTGCGTCACAGTGCGTGCGTACACGGCGCCGAGCACGCACGCACACATTCTAATGCGTAACGGCCAGTTTGTATGAAGACGTATTACTGTTCTTATATATATAGTATACTGTGTAGGTACCCTCTCTCCATCTGAAAATCGTGATTATATTCAAGGATTAAAATCATTATTATATTTAAAAGCAATCATTTGCACACCGGAGAGTCTAAAGAAAATGGCAACTAATTTTTTAATTATTAAATATCTCCAGATGGGATAAAACTCTGCTAGGTTGTGTCAACGGTACCTTCTAAATAGATAAAACTTTTTCAAAAATGAAAGCAACATATAAATAATTCATATAAACTGAACGTAAACGTGTGCAAATGACAGGAATGAAAACAAAAAGTCAAACATTAATTTGATATTAAAACGTGTAAAAAATAAAAATGCTCTGTTTGTGCCTCAAAATATAAAGTTCTTTATATGCCGCGCGCGTCCAAAGAAGAAAGAATTGGGTTTATTAGCGTTCTTTGGAAAAATAATGTTGAGTTTTATTAAAATAATTCATATAAAAAAGAAGGTATTTTTAAAAAACGCGTTTCAAACGCATGTATTATAATATATACCACCACCGGATGGACTATGTTTTTCTGGTCCAAAATTATATTCATAAATTCAGATATTATATGGCGAGTCTCACGCGTACTATACTAACTAGGAATACACAGGGTTATTTGTAAAACATTAATAACCTCGCAGGACTATATTCTTGCCTTGATTATGAGTCGAAAATTTTCAAGCTATTATGACCTAATATCAATAGTTATGGAGATATGCGACATCAAAGTTTGCATATTTTTTTCAATATTTCTGACTTATTTTTTGTAAAACGTTGGACTATCATTACAGAAACTCATATCGATTACGAAAAATTCATTCATTTCAATACAAGTTAAATAAAATGATAAAAACCCTGAAAAAATTCCAATTGGAATGTTTTCCAATTGGAATTCGAAGGTTTTTATTTTCTTATTTGACTTGTATTAAAGGGAATGAATTTTTCATATTCGATATAAGTTATTGTAATGATAGTCCAACGTATTACAAAAAATAAGTCAGAAATATTGATAAAAAAATGCAATCTTTGATGTCGCATATTTCCTGAACTATTGATATTAGGTCATAATAGCTTGAACATTTTCGACTCATAATCAGGGCAGGAATATAGTCCTGCGAGGTTATTAATGTTTTACAAATAACCCTGTATACGCTAAAATATTTACGCTGTGGAATATATACTCTAGGAATATATAAAAGGTCGTAATAACACGGCATAATACCCCGGAAAACACAAACCTGAAAACATATACCTACGCTGCATGTGAAAAAAATATTTTAGGAATATATATTGATAAGTTTGAAGTTTATTTTGCCCAAGTATGCAATTCTCCTTCCTTTACAGTTATAGTAGTTACTTCTTTAACCCGCCAAAAATGACGGTACTTTTTCATGCCGGTTTCTAAAGAATACGTATTTACTAAATCTAAAACCGACAACCATGAAATAGTAATAGCGACTTTTATCGAAGTATTTGAACATTTTTTTATATTTCTCCTGCGGCGATTGAGCAAAACATGAAATGGTTCGCGTCTTTGCTAAGTCATATATGTATTTTTGACGGGTGATGCAGGATCAGCGATGGCAACATCGCTATCGTTGCCGCCTTCGGGTCTGCTGGCCCGCGGTTCAGGCTCTATCTCCAGCAGTTTAATTTCGTTCGACATTACACGAAGTTACAGGCACAGACATACAGACAGACAGACGGACAAACAACGAAATTATTGCGTTTGATGATTATAGTTATAACAGTTATTCTAGTCTAAACCAACTCGTCATCCAGGGGAAAATAAGTGCTAAAAAAAGCGTAGGAAGATGCCGCATCTCATGGCTGCGTAACTTGAGGGACTAGTATAAGTGTAACGCTTTGTCATGCGTTTTCATTGCTAATGTATTTAATATTTATAATCACATATAAGATTGAGTCTACTCATAGCTTCGTGTTGGTGAGACTTTTATCTATATATCTTTTATTAAATTTATCTTAATTGATTAATCATCCCTCTGGGGACAAAATCCAGTAACTTTGTTCGTAGAACATATCTACATATAAAACTATTCTTAAAATATATACTGGTGTAAGAAAGCAGTTTAAAAAATCATTACACTGTATTTTTTTTCATTATTTAATATACGCGAACAAACACATAATTTTTATCAAATTTCTTAAAAATCCTAATTAATTTTGCTATTGCTTTGGTATTTAATAGTGTTGTAGTACTACCCATACATACGATTCTTTACATATATTCTTTTTACTTTCACTATTTATTTTGTATTATATAATATCTACTGTTTTTACACATTTTATATTTATATCCTCAATTAATAGATAAATTTTATGGTTATGTAGTATTTTGTTTTATATCTTTATTGTTTGTTTTCGCTATATTGTGAGCAGCTCATCTCGGCACAGGTTCTTCCTAGTGAGATGAGCGGCTCCTTTTCTTATCGGCATGTATTAAAATGAAGATAAATAAAAATAAATAAGTATATTGAAAATACTGATTTTCAGTCGTATTCTAGTATATATGTTAAAATAATTCGTAAGAATTCCATG
Source organism: Agrypnia vestita (assembly GCA_016648135.1). NCBI lineage: Eukaryota > Metazoa > Arthropoda > Insecta > Trichoptera > Phryganeidae > Agrypnia > Agrypnia vestita. Next base: position 21,253 of record JADDOH010012190.1, read on the forward strand.
TTTACATTGAAAAGTATATCGCTTATTACTCCACTTAAAAAATATAGAGGCATCGTTACCAGCTGCCAAAATCTATGTATTCTAGTTCATGAGAAAAGTCCATAGATTTTTTTAGCGTAGTCTATTCAAATAAACGAAAGATTCTCAGATATACACATAGAATTTTCAAAATTTGATAATGTGTGGATGTTTTTTACGATGGAATTGGTGAACGTTGCATTGTGTAGAGTGACCACTTAAGCCAGCTCATACACGTTATAAGCCCTGAGACATCGTATAAGAGACGTCCACACACGTTTCTCACATCCAGAGCTTCGTCGCTGTGAGACATCTATAATTTATCTTAATAAATGAATCAACCCTCTGGGGACTAAATCCAGCAACATACCGTCATATAAAAATATTGTTACGAAAATACAAATTTAAAGTTACTATTCATAAATTTTCTATGTGTTTTATTCTGAGATATTTCATGTTAAAAAAAGGAGTATGGTCTCGTATTGAACAGGATTAGTTAAAAAGTATAAATGTTATCTTTATATCCTAAATAAAACTATCTTTCAGTAGTGCACACACTTTCTTTTTGCTTTTAAATACCCCTTAATGAAAAAAAAAAAAAGATTTTTTAGTGATATTCTTAAAATAATTATTTAAATTTACTTAATTTTTCCACTTATATATTGAAAATATCAACATGTTTCAGGGCTAATGGCCCCTTTGTCAGGATACAATGTTTACTAACAAATCAAAAATCCAAGTCTAGACAATTAAATATAAAAAAATAATATATGGGAAATTACTACTAATTTAGTACTAATATGAAAACAAATTTGAAAGATGACTAGTTGTAAAAATTTTACAGTTAACAATACATAGACAATAAATAATAATAACACAGACAGACTTCTAAGGCAGTTCAACGCCTTTAGAGTAGACTTCTAGACTTTAAGTGTCACCTGGGGAAGAGTAGATTGAGCCTGCATTATTGTAATGCTTTTACAGGACTCGTGCGCCCGTATAAAAGTAACCCCTTTAAGCCCAATTTGTGCATCAGATAAGCTCACGGGCTTTGGCAATTTCGAGTGCGATTTATACCAGTCCATAGCCTCCGAGCGAGATTACAACCGGGATCTCGGCTATGAGGTCCACCACAAGGTCTTTGATCTTCAAGTCTATATTTTACCATTTGCGTATGTATTTTCAAAACTCAAGAAGAAATATATTACAAGAAAAAATATATTTAAAAAGGACAGGCTTATATTGCAATGTGCCAAAAATATAATTTTTGGCCAAAAACTTTACCTTATCCATCAATTTTTTATTTTATTATTTATTTATTTAATTAATAATATACAGGGTTATGTGGAAAACATTAATAACCCCGCAGGACTATACTCCTGCCTTGATTATGAGTCGAAAATGTTCAAGCTATTATGACCTAATATCAATAGTTAAGGAGATATGCCACATCAAAGCTTGCATTTTTTTTCAATATTTCCGACTTATTTTTTGTAAAACGTTGGACTATCATTACAGTAACTTATATCGAGTATGAAAAATTCATTCCTTTTAATACAAGTTAAATAAAAAAATAAAAATCTTCGAAATCCAATTGGAAAACATTCCAATTAGAATTTTTTCAGGGTTTTAATCATTTTATTTAACTTGTATTGAAACAAATAAATTTTTCGTAATTGATATTAGTTACCGTAATTATGGTCTAACGTTTTCCAAAAAATAAGTCATAAATATTGAAAAAAATGCAAACTTTGATGTCACATATCTCCACTACTATTGATATTAGGTCATGATAGCTTGAACATTTTCAACTCATAATCAAGGCAGGAGTATATTTCTGCTAGGTTATTAATGTTTTACAAATAACCCTGTATATATAATATTTTATTACAATGATACCCAGAAAATGTTTACAATTCAAATTGTTTTTTGTATGTATATACCTCACTCATTTTCACCAAAAAGAATTATGTATATGCCTCACAAAAAATAAAAGGTATGCACTTACAAAGTTGACATAGATTACAGAATTCTACTGTTGATGGAGGGAAAGCACCCACGCTTTTATTTATATTTAATATGAGCATGTTTATTTTTTTTAAATATTTTAGGTAATAAATTTTTTTACTTTTAAACCTTAATATTACCCAGCGAACAAAATCACACCAGTGGTAAACCAACGCCATCTTTTGGTGAGCTCATTAACTAATTTCCCATATAGAGCTTTTATTTATTAATTATGATGGATTAATTGGTTAATTAATCAGTAAATCTGATAACTTATTCATGTAGTGTCATCAAGAATACGCCTGTGCGCAAAATTTAAGCACGGTTGTACATTGGGAAGCGGGTTGAATTTCGATTTTAAGATTCCATCCAGACAGACAAACAGGTGAAGCTAATATAAGCGTGGTAATAAAATAAACTAATGATATTTATTCTGTGAATATCCAAGTCCATTAATCCCACGAAGCGTTCACTCAAATTGCTTGTGTTGCAATTAGAGATGGGAATTTTAGTTCAGTTAGCTGAACTGTCGTTCACCAAATTGTTCAGTCAAATGAACTGTTCACTTTGGATCGTGGGAGGAGGGTTGTTTCGATTAAGTGAACTGTACCGTTCGTTCATTCAGTAAAGCGAACCGTTCTTAAAGAACAGTTAGTTCATGAATGACCCATTTCTAGTTGCATATTATTAATGGTTGATATCAGCTTATTCAAGTCAAATAAAATGAAAACAAAAGTCAAAAATTGAAAGTAGAATTTTTTTACAAGGTTTTTATTATTTCATTTTAGTTGTATTAAAGCGAATGGATTTTTCATAATCGATATAAGTTACTGCAATGAATTTTCAACTTTTTGCAAAAAATAAGTCAGATATATTGAAAAAAAATGCATTTGGTATTGCATACCTCCATAACTTGACATCGCTTCAACGTTTTCGACTCATTATCAGGCCAGTAATCCACCTGTAAATTTTTTGCTACTGGCTATGAGACACCCTATACACAAAGTAACAGAAATGGATACAAATTAACAGATTGTTAGTTAACTTAGTAAATATTTTACCATATTTTAGATCTACCGGTTTTGAGACGTACCCGTCTCTTCGTCAGGACCAACACTACACTACTATATTCACAACACTATACACCCCAACCATAGTATTGTTAAACTTTCACCAGTATTGATCACATGCACACAAATGAAACTCAAAAAGTTCTGAATATTTTATGGCTTAGGTACTTCGTGGTAAAACGATAATTATCTGTTATACCTACAAAGAATTCTTTTTTAAAACCTTTATAGAAAATAAAATAAATACATTTTTCAGTGACAGTGAATATTACATTATTATACGTGTTTAACTGTCCCCAGAAAAGTTCAAACTTGTGTTTTGGGACAGGAGTACATGATGCATAATTTTTGAGCATGAATAAGTCAATAAATGGAACAGTGTAGAGAAATATAAACATCATAAAATAAATATTAGTGAATAAAGTAAACAAATTATTTTCGGAGTATTTTATATGTAGATTATGTGTATAACGGATATATAGTCCTTTTAGAAGATTCTAGACTGTACTTGTGGTGTTATGATGGTAATCAGTGTATATGTTGGGGGTTAAAATTTTAAGAAATACAATAAATTGATTCTCCGAACTTGCTAGAGAATTATGCCCTGTTTGTACCAAATAATTATTTGCGAAATCGAGGTCACGCGCTATTTCATGTCCCAAAATGCAGAACGGATGTAATGAATAAGCACACCATAACGCGTACTGTGCAACTCCTAAATGAACTGAGCGATCATGTCGACGTATTTAATGATATCATTGAAAGCATCAAGCATAGGATCGCCTCCATATAGGTATATACTATATACATCCATATAGGTATATACTATATACATCCATATAGGTATATACTCCGTATATTCCAAGCTATAACTTGCATTGTAAATGGAGCAATCTATAATGCAATTAAAAAAAATATAAGATGCTAGAATTTTAATTTTTTTTCCAGGCTTTCATGGCCGTTCAAAATCCTCTGCGTGTACTTCTCTGAGATATTCTGCCGTGTACATCTGACCTCTCTGGCCGATGTTTCGAATCCCATTGCATCAGCCCTGATGATGGACCCTGCAAATTTGATCATTAAAACGCATTTAATTACCTTTTTATTTATTGTTTCGATTGAAATTATGATTCAAAATTATTATTTCCCTAAAATTTTAACGCAGTTTTACTCAGCGTACGCAGTACACGCCCCCAGTACGAAGTACAGCCGTATCTACATTAAAAAATATCGAATAGATTTTTTCTTGGTTTGATTTTAATGACCAATGTACTATTTGCCCAATCCAAAATTGTACCCTAGCTCTCTTGTTTGGATCAATTACAATTTAAGCATAGAGAGCGATAATACGCTATGTCGTCAATTTTATTTTTAAATGTTAATTTAATTTATCGGAGAATCTTCTTCTTCTTCTTCATCAGCCTTCGTCTTTCCACTGCTGGATATAGGCCTCTTCTTTTTAAGAAGGTGTTTGGCATTAAAACACCACGCTTGCCAGAAGGGTTGGTGAGTTTTAAATCAGCCGCCCTTAACATAGGGAACTGACGCTGTTTGTAGCCGCCCATTGTGGGTCAGACGCTACTGCCTGTTGGTCTGCGATAGGTATTTTATTTCCCTCCTGCCCTCCATATCTGGCGAGCTTTCCCCTATCCGCCACCTGGGGACGCATCTCCTAGCGGTTACAGGCTCCGCCGAAGTTCGGAGAATTGCGAATATGAAATATATGATTATAATGATCTATTTAACGCATATTGAAGTATTAAGTTAGTACAAAATAAAAAACTTTCAATTACCACAGAGAATTCAGAATATTTTGAGTATATTCAAATTTTTCAAGAACATAATACTGAATTTTAACAATATAAGATATATTTTAGATATCTCAAAGAGACGAAGCTTTATTTTTTTTATATGGGTATTCTTTTGCGTGTTCATAGGTCTTACGACCTATCGCACGGCTGGCTTAAGTGATCGCTTACGCAATGCAACGTTCACCAATTCCATCCATGATAGAATACCGCATCTATCAAATTTTTACTACCGCCACCTGCAGTCGAAAGCTTCGTCATTCTCATAATCTAACACAGATGTCAGTATTGTTAATGAGATATTTATATTTTGATTGAACGACTCCCAGAAGGCATTTAAAAACACTGTTAAAAAGACATCCATACCTAATTTTCCATCAAACTTTCTTAAATAAACAATGCGAAATACGCATTCTGTATCTCCATTATTATGCCGAACAAACTGAGATTTATCAAAGAAATTGGCCTCATCTTGGCTTGGCACTAAGTCACAAATGTTTATATTACATTTGTTGCAAAGTCTCCTCTTGACGACAATTTGCAGCGTCAGCTACAAGTCGTGACTTCAAAAAGATTGGCATCTAGTTTGCGTTTTTCCCGTGTTTCTTGCGCGCGACGGATTACCATTTTATCAACACTTTGTGGAGTCTTTTTGAAAATGTCGATCTTTTGTCGAGCTCACCATTTTTGCTATCTTTCTCTATTTGAACGTCGCATTTTTTCAACTGGATAGTTTACCATATTAATGAAACATCACATACGTCGATAGCACTTTTTTAATATCCAAATCATATATCAAAAGTGATGTCAAGATCACTTTTTTGCCATATATAATAACTAGAATCCAATAGGTGATCTCATTCAGTTTTCAAATTTAGTATGTTAGCTGATCTCATCATTAAATAAAAATTAGTATAATTTCAAAATTGTAATTAAATAAAACGAAAACATTGACATGGAGCTTTTTGTAAAAATTATTTTGAATTAGATTTTTTTAAGTACCTTTATATATTTTTTAAATATTTCAATTAAATGAAAATCAAAACTAAAAAGTGCATCCAAGTTACTAAATCGCATATGTCATTAGTATTAATAATAATTAATCAAAACGTAACAATGTCCGTCGCTAAAGCTACCAGATGGCACAAATAATGATGAGGTGTACAAAATGAGGTAAAAAAAAACAACCCTTAAAAACCAAGTTTTAATTATACTGCCTTTCTCATTTACTAGTAGAAATAGGTTTGGCGCTTACGCCACGCGTTGGGCTCAAGTCGGGCGACGCTACGAAAGGGAGTAATAAAAACTATCGAAAAATCCAAAAATATACTATATTTATTAATTTTTGCTAGATCGTTTTTATCGTCACCACGAGTCTGCCTGCAAAGTTTCAGCTCGATTGGATTACGGGAAAAGGATTAAAAATCGATCCAAAGTTGATCGACATACAAGCAGACAAGCAGATTACGAGTTAAAAGAAAGGGAGTAAAAAAGTACGATTCTCTACGTAGCAATGACCGTTACTAACGCCAAATACCAAATAGCTCATATAATAATGAGGTATAAAAATACAATGATTGAGAAATGTCCAAATTTTTATGTTAAAATATTGTCCAATTCTGTCGTTTTGTCTAATGTGACTTAACCATATTTAAAAATAAAGATTTTTTGGTGATATTTCAGTAAAAATAAAACAGAATATATAGGGTTATTTGGAAAACATTAATAACCTCGCAGGACTGTATTTCTGCCTTGATTATAAGTCGAAAATTTTCAAGCTATCATGACCTAATATCAATAGTTATGTAGATATGCGAAATCAAAGTTTGCATTTTTTTCAATATTTCTGACTTATTTTTTGTAAAACGTTGGACTATCATTACAGTAACTCATATCGATTACGAAAAATTTATTCGTTTCAATATAAGATAAATAAAATAATAAAAACCCTGAAAAAAATCCCATTGGAATGTTTGCCAATTGGAATTTGAAGGTTTTTATTTTTTTATTTGACTTGTGTTAAAGGGAATGAATTTCTCATATTTGATATAAGTTACTGTAATGATATTCCAACGTTTTACAAAAAATAAGTCAGAAATATTGAAAAGAAAATGCAAACTTTGATGTCGCGTATCTCCTTAAATATTGATATTAGGTCATAATAGCTTGAACATTTTCTACTCATAATCAAGGCAGAAATACAGTCTTGAGAGGTTATTAATGTTTTCCAAATAACCCTGTATAATATTATGATAAAGAGTTATGATAATAAAATAAACGACACAGCGCATTGCTGCCTCGACCCCTTGGATAGAACGTAAGTTCATCCAACCAATAATCAGTGACACTGGTAATTTATGTAAATTACAGGAGACATATTGTCTAGGAATATATTAACATTTATTTACACGGAGCTGCGCACCGGAGTTGTGTCTGCAATAGAAACCGCTGTCAAATTATCATTCACGACAAAACTAATTTATTCGACGTGTTTCAATTTTTTAATTTACACCCACACACGTACGATATTGATGAATCAGTTCGGTCAGCCTATTGTGGTGCAAAATTATCTTAACGTTCCATTACGTTAAATAGCAAGATTTTGAAAAATCTATAAAATACTGTCACGTGTCGTGGCTGCCGGAGGCAATAACGCTATTCTTTAAATCACACTATTTCGTAATATATCACTCGTGTATTAGCACTGTAACACTTGCTCACTTGTAGAACTTTTTATTATTTTTTTCATTTTATTTATTAGATACACTAACAGGATAATAGGTACATGATACTCTGATAATAAACATTATAGTGAAGACTATGCCCATTATCCCAATTACAAGTGTCTTCGGCACGCTCTAGTAATATGTATATTTGCATTTAATTCTCGGACGTGATGTTTATCGCATTTATTTATTTCACCACTTAGGTAAGCACTCATCTGATTATTTCGCTCGATGTCTATCGCTTCGCAATTTAACGACTGGGCACACCTGGCAGTCATCTCGCGACTAACTTCACACTGAATGACTTGTGACACGACTTTACTTTTATACCAAACATGTTGATTTTCCGAACATTGCCGACGTTTGTAGTTCATTTCCGTCACTTCCTGACTGTACTGGACTAACTATTTTTTCTCTATTGTTATCATACATACATGTCCCCTTTAATTTGTAATACTTGATACTGCTTTAATGAATTTTTGTTTCTATGTGGGATAGACGCAGTGAGTGCACTTTTGCAGACCTCTCCGGGTCGCGTCGCCTTTTACACGACGTGACACGAAGACGGCTTTTTAGAGAAAAAAATTGTCAACCTGGCGACGTATAAGTAGGGTCGATATGTCAGCTTTCGCTCATAAAACGACCCTGGGGGTCCTTTCACTGTACTAGACGTTCTTCGAATTTTGTTTCGAATTCCAGAGAGTGTTAGTGTATTCCAGAATGTAGTGGAAGGTCCTAGTGGTTTCGATGTTATTGTTGTCATTGGCATATTACGGAAGGATTGTGTATGTAGGGGAGAGGGGGGCATAGCGGGGAACCCCTATGACAGCTCGAACGAAACGCCGTGCAATGTTTCAAAGGGCTCGCTTTAATTGGTCGTCAGTCGGCACGTGACCTTCACGTGCGATCCATGCCATTTCGACAGCCGTTTATGCTATATAAAAGAAGACTAAAAAATAGTATTTTCGTTAAAAAAAAATACGTTAAATTAAACAGCTTCTTTCTCGAACTCAATTATATATTGTGCTGGTTAATTTTTCGTTTCGAAGCAGCACCTTCTGCATTTCAGAATTAAAAGTACAAGATTGTCTATGAGAAAGGTAATATTTTGTCAGTTTATGTTTTGTTGTTAAAGTACAATACATATATGTATTCACATATCGTAGATTTTTTATCGTTATCGTGAAAAACATATCCATAGTCGTTCGCAATGCATTAAACATGATATTGAGTTAAAACTTGTTGTTTAATCATAATATTTTATCTTGTAGGTATGTTTGAGTCTAAAGTACCCCCACTATGCCCCCCCACCCCCTCCCCTAATTTTATTTGCCATTTCATTACAGAACTTACATTTATTTCGAAATAAATTGGCATTTTTCAAAACTTTAGGTCACTTCTGTACCCGGGTAAGATAATAAAGGAATCAGAGTTTAAAATTGACGGGATTGGGTCACAGCGGAATTGTGTCTCCCTGGCGTATATTAATATATTTAAGATAGGTTTTTAGTCGTGGATACTTCCTTAATTTTTCTCTGGTTCAGGATTTTCTTAAGGGAAATTTTAACTTTATTTATTTAATTGATATGGCAGGTTACCATTTACCGAATTCTCCAGGTGAACCACCGTGGGTTCGATCTCCGTCCACTTTACAGCTTCCACTGTACTACCTACTGACTGCAATCACTTAAAAGCCGACGAAAAAGTTATTGCACAAATTAAAAAATATTCGCGACTATGTGTTTTCCACTAAAAAACGAACCGATCGTTCCGAAGTGCTCAGAGGATCTACGGTTTTGCGGCAACTCTCACGTCCCCAAATTCCACGTTCATAGACACATATACAGAGTGCCTGACTAGAGACTATTAAGGATTTTTTCCCGAACAATTATACTGCGAAAATGTTCTCAGGTTTCCACGGCCGTTCAGAATCTTCTGTGTTATCCCAGAATTATCTGGGATAACACAGAAGTAATTAATATAATATAATTAATAATTTCTGGGATATTCAATTTCATAAATCATTGCAGGATCATAGCCCTGAAATGTCAGCCAGAAGTTAGATATACCTACACAACAAAATATCCCAGAAAACTACTCACAGAAAATTATACTGCAGTTGATGTAGGTATTTATTTTTGCATGATTCAACATAAAGAATTTTTTAACAATTGACTTTGTTTTTATTTTATTTCTCTTATCTCCTTAAGTAAAGGCGTCTTCTTGTAAGAAATCGTGAGTTATTCACAAAGACATTGTAGTTTTTAAGATTATTTAGTTTGAAATTTCTAAATTGTTAAAAAATTTACGAGTAATTTATTAAACCAGTCAAACATATTGGAACAAGACCGCGTACCAATAAATTGACATGAGTAGCGTAGTTTGTATCGAATAAATGGATTCATAGTACATAAATACCATATACACAACTTTTATAAATGTTTTCAAAATTTGATAGGGGTGGATCGGTGAACGTTATATTGTATAAAGTGAACAGTCAAGCCAGCCGATGATTGACCGTGAGCCCTGAGCCCTGAGCCCTGTAAACACCCAAAGAACTTCTCTGCCTACTTTCCCATATAAAATAGACAAATCTATGATATATCTTGAAATGTATAACTGTCACATTGTGATATTTCGTAACGTAACGCCAAGTGAAAATTGCGTCACAATTGACGTGCACACTGTGTCCAAATCCAGAAACAATACTTACATATTCGAGATGACTTGAAATAAATATTTCAAATAATCGTCCAACGTCTCGTATAAAATTGTACGAAGAAGACAAATAATACTGTCAGACGAAACATTGTGTGCCAAAAACAACTAACTATGTTAAACATATCTGCGTTTTCTAATTTTGTGTTATGGTTCCCCATGTCAAATTGTGAGATTTTTGAGAATTTTTGCGAGAAGTATTTTAAGATAAAATACATTTTATCGGAGGCTCCCTTGAATGTTAGATATAGCGCTTTCGGAATATTTTATAGGAGGTTTGTGGGGAATGAAGTGAATAAAAAATTATTAGGTTACTTAGTATATTTTTAAACCCCAACAAGGAACATATTTTAATTCAATATATTTTCTACACAACGTTTACATCCTAAACGTACATTCAATTCATAAATATTATAAAATTTCGACTAACAATTAATTTTTTAAGAACATATGTATATAACATAATTCATATCAAAGGTGTAGGGGAATCCCTCTTCGGAAAATCTTCTCAGAGATAAGAAACAGATCAATGTCCAAAGATATATTTTTCAGCGTATTTTAAGCAAAGGTGGTAGGTAGTTCGTGAAACACGTTTTTTTAGTGAAATTTTAAAATTGATTCACTAGACCTTGTCCAGCACTGAAGACGATAATACGTCACGTCTGTAGCTACCGCCCGGGATAAGTAAATACCGGTACATGTATGAAAACAGAGCTAGAAGCGAATGTTAAAATGTTTTAGGTGTATAAAAATTTTGTATCAAATTCAAATAATAAAAAATCACTGTTTATCTACTAGGAAACAAGGAATAAATGTATTTTCAACACATAATGAATTTAAAAGAGGAAAAACTAAATTGTTTGGTAAACTTACTTACTAATCATAAATTAATATTTTAAAATAGGGATCAGAAAGAGACAAGTCCTCATTGTGAAACATGAGCTCTCACTCTTTACTTACATACTTCCATCACTCCGTTTCTCCGTAGAGGTAGGCAGAGAGGATAGAGCGCCACACTCTTCTGTACTGACACACAACTCTCGCCTCATTCACATTCTTACATCTTCGCATACAAGCTCGGCAAATGTTGAGGCTCCTAACAGCACCGTCCTCCAGAAACTGCTTAATCTGGTCACGCTGCGGTCGTCATCTCTTTTTGGTGCTGTCAACACTTCCGTCATATACTTTTCTTACCATTCTATCCTCATTCATTCGCTTAACATGTCTAAATCATCTGAACGACCCTTTATTCATGCTATCAACTATGCTTAATTTGTTGTGTGCTTTGAATATAGGATTAACTCCTTACTGCCAGATGATAGAATCTTGACGAGCACGGAATACGATTCCAATATTTAATATTTACTTGTTTTAGAATTAAAATTATATAAACTCCAAAAATTATGCAAATATTGCCAATATACAAGTAACTTAAACATAAGATACTCGTATATTTATGTATTAAATAAAATGAATATTTTATACGAACCGTATACTTCATTGAGAAACAAATCTCGACTTTTCGCTGAAGTCTTATCCAGCGTCATCAGAAAAGCGTCCTCATAACTTAAATATGTCCTAATAATAATAATTAACCTTAACTCTTTAATACACTCGTATTTTGGAATTAAATATTTTTCAGAATACTATGAGTATATTAAAATCCGAATAATGTGATAATAATTGTGGTAGGAATATTCTAGTTTCCTTGATGAAATTCTATTTGTTACGCCACTGCAAAATATTTCCACGGGACGCGGCTATTGGTTACACTAAAACAATTTATAAATATTTATTTATTAAAAAGTCTTCGGACACGAATTAATTCGGAGCACTGTTCTATTTTACAGTTACTAAATGTTTCTAGAATATTTCACACATTTTGTTTCTTAATTCGCACTTATTACACTGTTTCTATCGCTTCGATCACATTCGAGAGTATTCCTTTCAATTTTTGCACGTAATGACGTAACGAAATATTTTCATGTCGCACCCACGCGGCACTTGCTTCGCCTTTTATACAAAACACGTTGGTTTCCTGATGCCTCGAAAACTTTTTTTACATTTCTAGTATTTACTTGACCTTCCATATTTTACTAATTTTCTAAATAATGCCATGACGCTAAAATATACATATTATATTAAATTAACTGTTTAAATAGCACTAAAAAAATATATATGGCAAATAAATTGCCTTAATGATAATAAAATCAACATATTATGCCGAATAAAATCTAAACAACACTGTACGTATAAAGTCGAATCAACTGTCTAAACAACACCGAACTTTGCGAGATTCTTTCGATCTTGGTTTTAAAAATATTTAAGTAGGTCATAATATTTCCGAGGCTTTCTTCTTACCCCCTTTATTTGTCATCCCCCATGACTCACGGCCCGCCCCTCAGCTCCGCAGCAACCCTTAGAAAGGAACGCGGAGATAAAAAGTAATACATTTCGAACAACACGTCGAAAACAAGGCATGTTATTCTATACGGGAGTTGTTTATTAACAATTGGCTCTTGTTTAATAAGTTAATTATACGGAAGCAGCGCTGCCAAGTCTTTCAAATAACTTTTGTATTATATTCTTCAAACAGGCTTTGATACTGTAAATTAACAACTTTAAAATAGGCGTTGCGTAATGAGGTAGTCAGTAATTAAAATTTAAAATACAGGTTATGTAAGAGCGTGCGTGTTTTAAGTGAAACGTCTCATTTTGTGTGAATGTTAATTCTCATCTCTAATTTTGACATTAGAAAACAAAATGATTTTAAATTATTAATAGTAATAGGAGTAGCTTGTTGATCTTGTGGTTAGGACACTCGCCTCGTGATCCAAAGGTCGCGGGTTCGAATCTCAGCCCAGACTAGCAAGTTAGTCCTATTTTCATAGCACAAGCGTTTAGCTTAGTTTGAAAATAGTAAGAATATTGATGTGACACGTATTCCGTGTTCGCATCTCTATTTAAAAAAAAAAAAAAAATTGTATTATTGTTTTATTACATTATTAGTAATATTGTTAATAGAAATGGCAGCTGGTGCGTGGTGATAATTTTAATTTTCACGAAACCAAAATTTGTTATTTGTTGAGTTATTTTGTCACTTTTATAGTCTCGTCGTGAGGTGTTTTTTATTTTTTATTTTTTTATTTTACTATTATTATTATTATTTGTTATTACTTAGTTATCATCTGAGATGAAAGTATATTCTCCATCATACTATAGTAGTGACAAAATTATATAAAATCAGTAAAAAAATATATATAAATTTTAGTTCAATGAAAATTATAATTATATAATTATTAACAGTACTTACATATACCTATATCTTCTGAGAATACAATTACTGGATTTCGTCCACACGCGGATACTTATTGATTAAAATAAATTGTAATAGTCTCACAGAGACGAAGTTATTTTATATGTGAAACGTATATAGAAGTCTTTATAGCGTATCCCAGAGCTTATGTGAACTGGCTTACTTTACACAATGCATACGTGGATATCTTACAATGGAATTGGTTAACGCTGCTTTGTAAAAAGTGATCACTTAAGCCAGCTCATACAGGTCATAAGCCCTGGACCAGCCTATAAAGACTTCCATACACGTTTCCCATATAAAATAGCTTCGTATCTGTGAGACTTCTATAATTTATTTATTTATTTATTAATTGTTTATTTACATTTATATTAGTTAATACAAGATACTAATAACTGCCACACTAGGTAAATACCTGTTCTGTGGCAGTTATTCTCAAATGGTATTTATGTAGTAGTAAAAAATGACAATTAAAGAATCTAAATCTAAAAGAAAATAAAAAGAAAAGAAAATATATATACAAAATCAAGATAAGAATTTAAAGTACATCATAGGAATACCTAAATCTAAGAGAACAGATAAGAAAAAATAATACACATACAAAATTGAGATAAGAATTTAAGTACGTACAAAAATAAATATTATAATATAGTATACTTTAAATTATATAAATAGTTTTTGTCAATTCAGAGGTCAAGGGCGGATCACTTCTTCAGCATACCTTCTACCTATTTTTATAAACTTAGTAATATGATGTTTAAAAGGTTTGTGTAGAGTTATTTCTTTAGTTTCATTAGGTAACTTGTTAAAAACAAGCGGGGCAGTGAAATTAAATTGTCTTTGCCCAAAAGGCGTTTTCTTTTTAGGTACCTCGAAATTAATTGTATTTGCCAACCTTGTAACCCGTGTTTGTTGTGTACGATTAATATTTACCTTGACCTTGTGGAATTTTATAAGTATGGTTTTATGGTATAATTGTCTCGGGTCAAGAACGTTAAATATTCCAAACAATTCATCTGAAGGAAACATTCTCGATTTACCTTGATTAATTATATAATTTTTAATCTATTTTGCCATTATACTATGGATCGACATATTTCAATTCACTAAACATAGCAGTGAAGACATTAATAGTCCAGGGATGTAAAACACAACTGTACAAACTGTACAACTGTACAAACTGTACAGGGGGGAACAGAAGCAGCAGTGAATATGAATGTAGCAATAACATCATTGGCGAATTTTCGTCTCAATGAATAATTTCTAGTCGCTTATCTGATACGAGCAAAATAGTTACATTCAGAAATTAAAAACCTCGAATACCTCCTACACAAATCTAGCTTTGATGGGCACGTTAATTATAAAATTGCACAATTTTATACAAATATATCTGATAAAAAATTTGGCCCGCTGAAATTACAAATATATCAGGAGAGTTTCAAACAATGGTAACTGCGCATTATCGAAGTCTCTCGAACGGTCCACGTGAATCTAAAATCAACTAGACTATTCTCATAAATAGTAGAAATATGGAGAAACTACTCGAACATTCTCGTTGCATCGCAAACTCTGAGATTATGTAGAACAGTGTTTTTGTGATATTTATGCGACTACGCGGATAAAAGCAAACCGTGCGAGCTGACCAAAGACGAAAAACAAGCGACAGACATAAGGAGCGAATGAGTACTTACGCACGGAATTGAGCCGAACGACCTGGCGATAGACAAAAAATACAGTGAAGGTTCTAGGGACATGAATTAATGCGAACCTGTGAAATATTCTAGAAACAATTAGAGTGAATTTAAGAACGGTGCTCCGATTAAATTCGTGTCCAGTGACTCTGTGTAATAAATAAAAGTTTTAATTGTTTTTAGTGATTCATCGGCCTCCCACACTTACGATTCCGAGTCACAATTTACAACTCGTTCAAAAATATCGAGCCTATAATAATTTTGAAATAGGATTGATTGGCATGATTATTTTGAAATGACTACCCTAGCTAAATTTTTCTACTAAAAATTGCTGCGACAAACAGATCAGTATAAATTATTCAAACACTAATTGTAAATAGCTTCTGTTTGTAAAAATGATAAAACTGTCTTGAGATCATTAAAGAACTCTTGTTTAGCCTCTACCACCCTTTCTACTAAAATAGTAACGGTTTGTATGTAAAAACTTATGACACGGAATGCTATTAGTTAGATTTACGCGTTCGGAGTTCATCGATAGTGCGTACTTGATTCTTTGGCAGATGTTTTTATTTTATACTTAAGAATATTTAAAATTTTGAGAAAAGTTTTAAATTTACAAAAATAAAGCAATTTTTTTGATTTTATATATTTCATTATTTTGCATATAACTAAAAAAATCAGATCGTTACAGTCAAAGCGTAATATTTTTTATTGGTGGGCTCTTAGGTTACATAATTATTAATAAATAAATTACTATCAATATTTTAATATGTATGTTCTGAGAACACAGTCACTTGATTTTGTCAACGCAAGTATAATTATTAATTAAGATAAATAGAATAGAAGATAGAAGTCTCACAAAGACTAAGCTATTTATATGGGAAACGTGTTTGGATTTATTTAAAAAAAAAATTGATTGTTTTATTTGTATATATCTACTTTTAAAATATATAATACATAAAAGTAGATATATACAAATAAAATAATCAATATTTTTTTTAAAATGTCAATCTACAATGTTGCTCAATCAATTAAAAAAAAAGGAATTATTTTTATTTAAAGAATTTACAAACGTGAAGACATGCCTGCATATGCGAATGTTGCAATATTGTCAAGCACTGCTTTTAATGAAACTAACCTTTTATATGTATTCATTAATTAAATAATTAAAATGTAGGTGTTTATTTTGTTTAGCGGTTCGACATTTATAGAATTGTCGATCCTAGTTAGTCCTATTTTTCATTATAAAAACGCTTAGTGGTATTTAAAAATAACGATGATTCGTGAATGACAAATTCATGGTATGTGTTTTCACGCATGTATTGTAATTTAAAAATTAAATAACGGGTATTTTGAACTCTTGTAGATGTAAACGAGGAAAAATATGTAAAAAAAACTTTTTTATGACATAAATATTTCTGAAACGTGTCACGCATTTTATTTTGATAATGCAATATAGCCGTAACGCGTTACAAATTACGTACTTCTATTACATATATTTCGGCTGGCAGTTAAGGCTGTTAGAACAGCGCTATGTGGAGTATATGGAGTAGCGTAGCGTCTTAATAACGTTAGTGATGGACATTATTAAGTAGAGAATAATGCTTTTTTTGCTCCTCATTATTATATTATATCACATTATTATTTCAGGGAGCGTTTTTGATGGACATTGCTACATTAGAATGATATATTTTGTTCAATGATTAATACCAATGACACGCGATACAGTAATGGATTCACTAATCAGGTTTTATTTTCATTTAACTGGAACATTTATAAAATAAAAATTAATTTAGAGTATTTTATTAAAAAGCTCAAACTTCATGTTTTCATTTTATTTAATAACAATTTTGAACACATTAATTTTGAAAACGGAACGAGATCAGCTATCGGATAAGAAGTTTCGGCGAACATTCGAAATTATTATTATTTGATATATTTTCTTAATATAAAAACATTTGGAAGAGATTAATGACCATATTTTTATTGTAATATATTTATTGCGCACTTAACACTTCTGTCAAAGCTCTCTAAAATATAAGTAAATTAAAAAATACGTGTGCAATCCAGGGACCCCGTGAGTAACGAAGTTTATTACCTTTACTTCAATTCCGAACGTAATTCGATATGGAAATTTAGATTGTCTATATTTGTATATTTTCGTTACATAAGGAAAAAGCGTAATGCCCCTTACATGCTTCCATTAACATTTTAGGAAAAATGTTCATTTTATTAAAAATAAAATATAAAATAGTAAGTTATGAATTATATAAAAAATACTATTTTAAATCTTATCACATTGGACTTCCTTTTCTAAGTTTGTATTTCACTTACTTATTGTGGTTTCCATTTCTCAAATCTTCATTACAAAATTGCAATAATGAGATAATGTAACTCATATATGATTTAAAACAAAAACAAATAACAAATAAGTTTTAACAAAGTTCCAGTATTGTGGTTACACAACCTGTCGTCTACTCGAATCTCGACGCATGCATGGAGGGGCCATAACGCTTTTTCCTTACGTGACGATTTCTATCAGTCAACTCCTACCGTCGCGTTAAGGAAATTTATTCCGATATACTTTCAACATTAAGCAATAGGTTTTACGGAAACACTGGCTGTGGCTAGCTATCATTTTATGCGGCAGCAGAGCTTTCTGCAAGTTATATAAATGTTTAATCTTCTTCATTGTTATTTGTTAATATTGTATGTTTTTAACACAGTTCCGTATTATTTTAAACAATTTATAATAAATTGCTTATAATTTTGAAATTAGTTTTTTTATTATTCCATCTGCCAAGCACTGTGAACGTACTATACGCCTAGGGAGTACGTTCATGGCGGTTCTAGTTTTATACCGATTTAGGACCTCGGCTACGGAGGTTGTGTCGCGCGGTGTACCTCCACTTCTAAGCGTCAGATCACGATGTTTCCGAATTAACTATTACCTCGAGTGGCAGTTAACTATTCGATAACCACTAGCCGTAATTTAACCAACAACTAACTCGTATAATCATGTGCGGTAAATTATACTGTATTGAAATGTTCAATTAGATTGCATTCAACTGCGTTTAATTGTGTTGACAAGTGTTTTGAAAAATGTGTTAAAGTGATTTTTTTTTAAATATCTTATTTTCAAATAAAATTGTTTTAAATGAAACTTGGAAAAATGGTGACCATAAATTTTAAAAATTCATATTTATTTGTGAAAGAAACTTTTTCATGCAAAGTTGTCAAATATTTTTAAATGTATGCAGTACGGGTAACTTTTTATATATTCTATTATTGTTTAATATATAGTGAAATAGGCCGATTTTAAGTATCTATTTATCGAGTTGACATTAATTTTTTTCAAACCGTTATTTTAACCGGTTACACACGGTAAAGTTATTTGAGATTTGTATCTAATTGTACTGTTGTCCAGTACCAACAATTGCGGTTGCAATTACGAGAAATCAGTTACCAATCACCGATACAATTAGATACAAATCTCAAATTTCAGTTAGTGTGTCGCCGGCTAAAATACCATCAATAGTTGATATAATATTAAAATTAAGTTATATAAAACATCCAATATTTTTTTAATTTTATGATTTTTTTAAAAATTTATCTGATGTTGTATTTAATGTGAAAAAATTATATTTTTTTATTTTGTTTTATAAAGGTATTTACAAATTAATATTTTTTTTACATTATTATCACAGCAATAAATTAACTCGCAAAAAGAGTTTTCACTCGTGTTTTGGGGGAAAATTTACATTTTTTATGACGTTTATTGACATTTTTATAAAATATGCAAACTCATTATATTGTGCACACTAGGGTTACTTCATTATTTTATATCAATGTCTTTTTATGATAATATAAATAATATGTAGTATTAATTATTTTATTGAATTATGAGCCTAGGAGAAAACGTCTTTAAGGTCACATTTATATATGTGTATTAAAATCTCTGAATATGTTTTACACTATGTGCATACTTCTTAATAGTTGATGTATACAAAGATACCTACTAAATACCAGTAACAATTTTCATATATATTATAGTCCACACGCAGACATAAAAATTATTCCGTAAAAAACGCGTTAATTTATTATTTTTCAATTAATTGTGCAACTTTGTAGATTGACATTTTTAAAATATGATTTTATTATTTGTATACAAACAATTTTTTACATACAATTTTTTTTTTATATATAAACAATAAAATCAATTTTTTAACGCGTTAATGTCTCAGGCACGGCCACACATACCTCCCTGCGTAGACTCTTAATGTTTTTCATACTTATTTCTTCCTATTTAGTGTCAAAAAATATGCTAAATACTCTAACAGACGTTAAAATATATTACATTACATCTGAAGAAAATTATCTCACGAAACAACTCATCATATCGTTATTTCTCTGCACAAAGGATAGTACGCCACACTTTTCTATCCTGGCACACGACTTCTGCCTCGTCCACATCGTTCACACGACTTCTCTCGAACGCTCTTCTGTTTTTGAAGCTTTTAGAAATGGCTTCCTCTATTATTAGTATTTTTAAGCACACACTTTCTGTTAAAAAAAAATTCGGTATTTAATTAAGGGTTTAATAAAGGTCACTTTAAAACATAAAAGCAACCCTCGGCCGCGACCTCCCACGTACCCTCGGAGATTGGAATCGCGTGAAATATTTTTCACCCCCAAGTTTAATTTTCAACAAGCTGCCCTAAATGTAATGAAGAGGCCGTTAGCGAGGTTTATGGGACACCCAACGAAGAATTCAACCCCTTCAATTAATGTGCTTCACATATAAATACCTTATTATATATTTTTTTTAAATCTGACCCCAAATTAACCGGGATAATTGTTTGAAGATATTTTTCAATTCGAGCATAATAATTCATTATATCTGTGAAGAGATTTTAATATCTACATTTAAATACAATGCCAGTCAGACTGAGGTAATTTTTATCTAACTTTAAATGAGAAAGACATAACATAATCTACTAAAAATTGTTTATCTTAAATACGAAGCGGAAATTTTGTATCTTTGAAGCTGCTAAACCTTTCAAATGGTGCGTTCTGATGTCGCGATATTTACACATCTTATCCCGTCTCAATTTTCTAGGGCATCGCTCGCAGTGCATTTTTAATCGCGAGATATAAACCGTTAAAATATAACAGACGCTATATTTTTTGTTACATATTTTTCGATTATTAAACTGATTTTGAAAATAAGATTGTTGAAATCTACTGAGAAACAAAATCAGCTGGTTTACTGGCTGCTTGTCAGAATGTTCCGTGAATTTTTAATAAGACACGGGGAAAACTTATAAATAATCTGTTATGACCTATATTGAGTATTGAATTAAAAATATAAATAAAATAATAATTTAACTAACCAATTTTTATACAATTCACAATACATTTCATTCTGATATTTTGACAGTTATACAACACCCTGACATGTTGGTGGAATTACTCATCTAAAAGTAGTAGATAATATACAAATAATATAATCAATATTTTTTTTAAATGTCAATATACAATGTTGCTGAAATAATTGAAAAAAAAAGAATTGTTACAGGTTTTTTCTTTCTTGCAAGTAGATTTTTTTCAGCGGTTTACACCAAAAAAAAAAGGATTTCAGATATGTTCAAATTTATATAATTAATTAGCAATTAAGGAGAGATAGCGAGATATTAAAATTACCACACAGGTTTAAAAGTGTGTGGCTTCCAATATCAATGAAATTTACTCACGTGACATGCGACACGCAACAGCTCTCGGCGTTCTAAAAGGAATAGTAAAAATTTGGTTTACGGTGAGCACGTTTGAACGTGTATTAAACTATCTATGAAGAATATAACAGATTATCGTTTAAGAATGAGATCTCGTTGCAATAATTAAGCCTTCTAGGCAATAGTTCTTAACGAAGAAAAGTGGCCGGAATTGGTATGGTAAACCTTGATTTATAATTAGGTAGGAGATCTCAATGATCGGACAGGAATATTTTGAAAATATGGTGGCAATGATGATGGGATGAAAAGAGACCCATTACTAATAACTTAAAGAGGAAGTTAATCTTGTTATATGTTTTAGGAAGATGATCATTATTTTGAAAGATATATTATTTCATCTGCTAATCAATCAAACTGTTAATTTCTTAAAGCTTTTAAGTAATAATCCATCATAAAATACGCCCCTAGAGCTGAAAATATAAACTTACAAGTTCTGATAATCGAAAAACTTCCTGCAAAACTTTTGTGTTTGCTGTTTTGTTTGAAACTTGCTATAACGAAGTTAGTTCGTGCGGTTTTAAAATACTTATACGTGCTTAAAATTTTGCAAAAAAATCATTTTTAAAAATTGATAATACGTAGACTCAACCGCTTTTTTTCCCTGAATAGTCTTTAAATAAATACAATTGTATTTTCGCAAAAAAATGAGCAATATAAATTTTATTAAAACAATAAGATTTCCTTAACAAGTAAATTTTAAAAAATGAAGACATGCTTTTATACGCTTTCTTGACATACGTTCGTAATAGATTTTTTAACATCACTCATGCAGTATCTAAATATTCAACACCTCGTTTTAAAGTTTAAAACAAATATTCTAACGGCATGTTCTGCAGCTATTTCTGCGGCTCTTGCTTGTAAGTGACGTGATTATTAATTGTAATCGAAATAATGACCAAACCATGTCTAAAATTAATAAAAGATTTAATAATGTATAGTCATCCACTTTACGTAAATATTGAAAGTTTCAGCGCTCTAGCAAGTCGAGAAGTTGGTGAAAAATCACTTAAAAGATTCCACTACAACAAACAACGAATGCACTTTCTCATTTGCATTTGTATTATGCATTCTGGATTGTTTTAACTGTCTTCTGAATAATTTTGTAATTTGTACTTTTATTTCAAATTTTTATGCAAGTGAGCCGACGTGATAAAAGACTTTCATAAGATTAAATTTATTTGCATATAAAAGGCATCTATTGTCATTTACCCACACCTATTAGGTTCTGGTTATGGGAAAAAATAGTTATGTAACGTCATAATTACGTTGATACAATCATCGAAAGAATTCTATTGTGAATATGGTGTACGCATACAGAGCGACTAATTAATATTGTCACGAGAAGATAGAATCAGAAATAATTACACGTAGTCGATGATTGTACAGCACTCTACACCTTTTATACTAAAATTGAATGCTTCTAGAGGGTTATAGATAGTCCACTTGAATCTGAAATCGACTGATTTATTCTCACAAACTCCTGAAGACGCCGTGACATGACTCATCGAAACGTCGATAATCGTATCTTTATCATTGATAATAGTAGATATATCGTTTTATCGTATTTCAATACCTAAATATGTCGAACGACCGTAATTTTGACACTAAATTAATTTTTTTGACATAATTTTATAGAACTCCATAATAACACAAATAGAAATAAAATTGTTCTTTAGTTCTACAATTTATTTTATGAGACATGTTTCAATTAAAATATAGAGCTAAAAAACAAGTTACTTCGTGTAAAAGTGATCACTTAAGCCAGCCGTACGATAGGTCGTAAGCCCTATGAACACCCAAAAGCTTATAAACCTACTTTCCCATAAAAAAATATAATTACGTATCTGTGAGACATCTATAATATATCTTGATTAATGATGTCCCTGTGACAAAATCCAGTACTGCGTTCTAAAAAATTTGGTTTTATTTTCATATGTGTGATAAACTTAAAGCTTTAATCGATTCAATTTGACAGCAAACACTTTTTAATTTTTTTCCAATTTTAATAACTCTTTTTTTCTATATAACGTCAACTACGGCCCCATCCAAAACCTTTTTTCTCCATTTATTTTTTAAATAATCGTGCGTCCACCCTAATGAAGTTAGGGTGCGATGAAACCGGTCAACTTCAAAGCAGTCAATGTGGTTAAAGGTAAAGCTATTTTTTCGAAGGAAGCAAACACTTGGTGGTGGAACATTATAATAATTAAATGAATAAAAATAACTTGGCTAAACACCACTATATTTGTTGTAAATCAGTAAGATTTTACCCGGAAGAAGCTACGGTCGTAGCGAAACCTGGTCGGAATCGACGACAAATATAGTAGTGCTTAACCAAGTTATTTTTATTCATTTATTTGTAAAGCTATTTGTTTTTATAAAGGATTGTATCTTATCGTAAAGTTAATCCTGCAGACATTTATTTAAATCTTTTAAATAGGATCTTGTCATTATTGCATGATAAATATAGAATAACCGTCAAAATAATTGCTTATTTCTAATCCTAAATTTTGCATACATCGTTTTTATGGTGTATTTAGGCAGGCCATCTTAACGGGAGTAAAATGCGGCGCTGCTGTAAAAAGAGAGAGCGCGGGCTCTCTCACTCTCCCTCATTTTAGCTGGCCTGCAGTTAGCATGGTATCTTGCTAGAGTCGGTCGACACATATATTTTCGGTGAATATATTGTAGACACACTTTTTTACTTTTATTTGGTCTCCAGTTTGGGATTCATTAATGTTCTTGTTTAAACGCGAAAAGGCAGCTTCTCCCCCACTCACTCTCACTCCCGAGCAACGCCGGGCACGGACCGCTAGTTTTCAATAAATAACGGTAGTTATTGCATTAAAAGACACTTAAAAAGTCATTAGGTGTTTTCCGAATAATATTAATTGGTTGGTGGCCGCATTTTACAAAGTAATTATTAAGTATTTGGTCTCGTTAGTTACGATTATACTAGGAATAACCCGTCAACTGAGGCAGTAAATTAATAATTTTTATTTTGACATTTGTCTATTTAAAAAATTAATGAAAATACATTTGAATAGAATTTTTTTTTTCAGCTGCACTTTGATGAATTGAGAATATAAAACACGCAGATCTTGTGTTTTATTTTCTCACGCAACACGGACAGTTATAATACCTAATAGTCTTTTTTACGTCGCTATGCGACATGTTTTTTATAATATTTCCTTCGGACAGATGAAAATAAGTATATTGTCCCGAGACACGGCTGCGGGAAGCAAATTAAACTATTTAAACTTTTATTTAATACGCGAAGTCACTGTACACGAATTTAATCTATTCTTAAATTCACTCTCAATATTTCTGGAATACTCACATACTAATTTTCAAATTTCGTAATTCGCACTTATTATATTCGCTGCACTTTTATCACTCCTGAGTAACTTGTCTCTTATATACTGATGCACGTTATTTAAATCGCTCAGGTCCGCGCTAGAATACTTCTCGCCCGCCGAAAGGTACATCCCTAATTTACTATCGCTGGAATCACCAAGCGCTAGCAACACACGCCGCACGATTTTGCTTTGTCTATGTACTTGTCGCTATTAAAAAACTCAGACGCAATGGATTGTGCAGTAGCCGGGCGATCTCTTTTATGTAGATTATTGCTTTCTCGATGTTTCCAGATTCGTGTGGATCATACGAGAGATTTCGATATTGCGTAATTCTGATTCTAACATCTTGTGACAATATTATTAAAATAGTGATGATCGTTTATGACAGGTTCTGCTAATATGAACGAGGTGAGAGTGGTAGGACAGAAGAGTCTATTTAACATGTATCCCTTGTGATACAATAGTATGATGGAAATATTAAATAATATTATTTTATAATACTTATTTAATTGGGGTTAACTTTTTGTTTTGAAAAAATTGCAAAGTTGTTCGCTCGCATCATTGACACTGAGTCTACTTTTATAGGTTTCCTATTACAATTTAGTGGAAGTAACGTTTACATGTCAGTCCCTACAAAGTATTAAAATAACCTTGATTCCTCAACTCCAAATAGGTCAGCAGTGGAACATATGAATTCCATCTAGTATTAAGCCATGTATTCACTAGGGAACAAATTGTCCCTCAACAACACGCGCGGCATAGAGTCTACGTGACGTTGCAACGTCGTGCGCTGTTCCGCGACGTCGCGCACAATATAGCGCGGCATTTCTACGTGCCATGGCAACGTTGCCATGCGCACGGTACCCGAGCGAGCTCACTGCGACATTACGCAGCGCTTCAGTATCACGTGGCATATTTACATGTGAATGCGCATGCGCCGTATCCGTCAATGACATTAACGTGGGGAAACGAAATTGTTCTCCAACTCATCGCGCTTTACCAAAGTCGTACAATTTTGTGGGACACTTCAAACCGTGAATATAAAAATTAAATGATGTGAGGGCCAACAGTGTTCCTTAATATTGTCTTGCTTGGCTATGGAAGGCCCAAATATTTGTAATTAATTGTCAAAATCAGTTGTTGTCATTCGAGTGAAATTGACAAAAGAGCCGTCAGTCATTCGAATATTGCATAGAATATCCATCCTTCTTTCTCTTTGCAGTAAATAATTTCGCACCCACCACCTTTTTCCCCTCTAACGTTTCGATAAACTCGTTAAAATAAATAGATACGCAGCTGTCATCATAACCTCATCGAGCGGTAAATGTACATAGATACACAGCTGTCATCATAACCTCATCGGGCGACGTTTCCGCGACGAGTGATATGTGAGTCCCGGTGTGTACACGTCAAATGACCGCGTCATTGTCTCCGAAACATGAGCGTAGATGTTGATGCGACATGCCGCGCGGAATGTTTCGCGATTTGTCCCCTAGTGAATACATGGCTTTACCCAACAAATTAATAAAATAAAAATTTTGAGCACCAATATTGGTGCCCGAAATATTTAATAAAAGTACGTCATTTTTGACGGCCTATAGCTAGCGATGTGTCCGGCTGACGTGTAAGTCTCCGCTGTACATATTGGCGTAGAAAATTCCTCCTACGCTTTTTAATATTTTGCATCTTTTTCTTCCCCGCGAAGAACGATAAGAACCCAGTTTTATTACACAAAATACGCCTCTCCCGGAAAGAGGCGAAAAGTCAATTTCCAACGTCACCCAAGGCTCTTTCATATGTATGTAAAAGTGAAAATGATCCTGTATCCCATTTCATATTCAGACATTTTGTCAAGTCCGTATTATTTCCCGAAACCTTTTTATTCAGATGTCACTCGTGTCGCGTTACGGCGGCCATCTGAGACGAGATTGTCCTATGAAGCCGTCCAAATTGACGTGTGTTTTTTTTCCAAATTTGACACATTCCAAATTGACACCCCGTTAGACCCCATTAGGGAGCAGGCTTCTGATTGATCGTCGCCTGCCCGTAGAAAAACCTCCCCGAAATGCCCCGCTGGCCTCGCGGATTAAAAGCTTTAGGGGAGCCATCCTGATTTTTCTAGCGTGGTGTGTTTTATGGACCGGGGTCTTTATCGTCCTTTTTAGGGTATTTTTTTATAGTACACACTGGAATACACATTTAGAACTCTATTAAAAGATGCCTCTGTTAGGTGTATTAAAGGGACATTGCTAAATACGAAAGTTCCACTTCATTACTTTCTAAATCTGTGCTCAAAACAATTAACTGGGCATATGACACTAAGCATAGAGGTACAGTGTTTGGAAGACTAGCAATATTTTAGCATATATAGCTGGATAGTTGGCCAGCACGATTCGCCTAACTGAATAAGCCCGCTACAGCGATACTAGAATGTAGTTTGTGCACCATCAAACAATTGTACTTTGCATATCACATTTAACTTAACATAAAAAATATTATATTGTATTACATACGAGCTTTGAAATCTCATGTACTCCGTACAAATCAAATTTTTATAAATCAATTTTAAAAAAATATTTTAGCTGCTACCGGGATTCGAACCAACGGACCTCCATTCTATCTGGGGTTGGCGAGTTATCCAATTTTAATAATTAACAGAACTTTGTTCTGAAATTGCAACTTCACAATAATATTGTGTCTTCTTTAATAAAATTTTAAAATGAAACACGTCTTCATACAAACTGGCCGCTACCCATTAGAATGTGTGCGTGCGTGCTCGGCGCCGTGTACGCGCGCACTGTGACGCACACATTAACATAGAATATAGGGACACAAGGCGGCGGCAGTAAGGGCGTGCCTTCGGTGCCATTCGCGCTCGCAGCCGTTGCTTTAGAAAAAAAATGCGCTTCCTGAAAAAAATGCCTTTTTTTATGTTTGTGGTGCTTTATTAAAAAGGTGTGTTGATTATCACAAAGACTGTGAGTTTTTAAAAGTCTACGTTGATGTTAATCAGCGTTCTTGCAATTTAAGTGCAGAAACTAGGTATACTAATTACAGAAATTTTCGGGTTTCGTGTTAACCTTATGCGTCGGAATCTCTGACGCTACGAGTTAAAAGAAAGGGAGTAAAAATAAAGTGACAACCCTAGCGTCAATGCAAGAGTAGGCTAATAACTCGCCGACAGGCCGGAGATAAATTACTGTTTTGGGTATACCGTAATATTACTTTATAAATTGGATTAAACGCACTTTAGGTAAATATCTTTTCATTTAAGAAAGACAATCGAGTTGCTAGGTGTAAGCCGTGCGTACGAGGCACATCGCTTCGTTGTGCTGGTTCGCGCTTGGTTATACCCGTAAACACCAACACAACGAAAAATTGTGCGTCGTACGCAAGGCTTACACACACTAATTCGACTGTATTTCTTTAACGGAAAAACTTAAAGTTTTTTACGGAAATGACGCTATCTCCAACACAGCCTAAAGGCTGTGATAGCCAGAATCATGCTATAAATAGCATGCTTCTGGCTTCTCACACCAAAGGTTTCGGGTTTGATTTGAGTTGAGGTCACAATAAATTTATCTGACTAACTCAAACCTATATGTTTTTGTAGCTTGTTTCCATACAACAGCTGGGTCGCATGGACCTTATAAGCTTTAAAAAAAAATTAATTAGGTATCAAATATTCTTATTGTTTAAGCAAGCGGTAGTCGGGAGCCACCGCGGACTATAGTCAAGACTAGACTCTTAACTGTTTCGGCCAATCAGCTGCAAGATATGGCCAACGCGCCCGCGCGGTCTCGCAATATTTTGATTTACACCCTGTGTTGACTTGCTCTATCTTACTAGCATTGCTGAATACATTCATTAACACTATCACAAACGCGACCACACACACTGAACACTAATGAACACGAAAGAATTTTCCCTGTCGGGTAGGAATTCTTTTCTCCTTCATCACCAACCCGAAGAAATTTTATATTAAGTATTTAAATAAATATACAATTGCTACCGGGATGTGAACCCATAACATTTGGTTGCTTTATTGGTTTATTTCCTTGGAAAAAATTTGATTATTTAATGACATATTTACATTGGTTTAATTTTATTAAATAATTGTATGTTTTAAGAAATCAGAATACGAATTTAATACCAATTTAACTCCCATTACCAAACGCTTAACAATTTGTACCTAAAAAATGTTTTTGAATCCATCCAAAAATAATGATTTCGTTGTCTATCTATCTGTCTGTAAATTCTTATAACGTCCCTAGCTTGATATTCCGTTTTTTAAATTAGTATGATAGCTGATCTCTTTAAGGGTTATTATTATTAAATGTAAACATTATTTCGTTTTAAAGATTAGTATGTTTTTCATATAAAATTTAACATTTTAGATTGTTTTCCCAATACGCTTTTTTGTTTTGGCTAATTAATATTAAACTAATAATTAATTAATGTAAATTTTAAATTCAAAAATAAAAGTCCGTCATTGTTGAGGGGTTATAGCAGGTATTTATATATTTACACAATGGATTAGGAAACACTCCCTTTTCGTGCCAGGGAACACATTATCTTAAATTTAATTAAATAGATAAACTCGATCAAGTGACTATCCTTCGCCTGTACCGCTGAATTAGTTATAAATTCATCAAACATTTTAACGATGAATAATAATTAAATGTACTTAAATCCATAGTGCTTCGTTAACCCAAATCCCACTGGCATACATTAGACTAACCACCAAATCCTTCAAGAGTTTAAGAAACGTGGCATAATTTGTAGAAATTATATTAAATTCCTTAGACTGCGTGCTGAATTGTAAACAGTAATTATATATACTCAAACACCAGCGGAGCGTAGTCTTCACTTTGAAATAAAGTATACCTACTTAACTAGAATTTATGCGAAATAAATATACATAATAAAATATGTATCTTGTAATATTCCGATCAAACGTATCATAATATGATATTGTTAAGTTAAGATTCCTTAGTAAATAAATAAATAACGTTTAAAAAAATATTTTTCATGTTCTTATGTTTGACATATTATTTTAAATAACTGTTACACAGCTACAAAATTACACCGTGGCTATTTACGCCTTCAATTATTAATTAATTTATTTTAATATGTCAAACAGCAGAATTGCCAAGGCGAATAGGAATGAGCTGGGCTGCTTTTGGCAGACTCAAACATATCTTCGACAACAAAGAGATCCCAATTAGCCTAAAAAGAAAAGCCTTTGAATCGTGCATACTGCCAGTGATGACGTATGGATTGGAGACTATGGCCCTTACAAAGAAAAGTGTAGAAAAGCTCAAATGCACGCAACGATCCATGAAGAGATCCATGCTTGGAGTAAACCTAAGAGATAGAATTAGAAACGACGAAATAAGGCGCAGAACTAGAGTAGTGGATATCATGGATCGTGTAGCGAAGCTAAAATGGCAATGGGCAAGACACGTTGCAAGACAGGATACTACAAGATGGCCTCCCAGAGTTCTGAAATGGAGACCTTGGGAAAATAAAAGAGGCATCGGAAGACCTCAAAAGAGATGGGCCGATGATATTGTCGCTGTGGGGGGAAAGAAATGGCTACAATTAGCCAACAACAGAGAAGAATTGAAAAATAAGGAAGAGGCCTATATCCAGCAGTGGAAAGACGAAGGCTGATGAAGAAGAAGAAGTAGAATATGTCAAACCACAAAGTTATTGCTTTCTACCAAAGTATAATTTATTTATTATTTATTATTAATCAATTAACGCCCTATAGTATAGGTAAAGTGTACATTAACAGAATATATAGTTTGAAGGAAATAAAATATAACATGTAAACATAATGATGACATAAAGAGGAAAGAAAACACTTGAAATACAGATACAAATATATAGAGATAAATATAATATAAATTAAAAGCAAGTATTTAAAAAGCAGAAGCATAAGAAAAACATAATATAATACAAATTTAAAAACAAAAAAAGTAAAAATGTAGAGTGAAAAGATATAACACAAGCTTTGGAAGTCATACTAAAAATACACTTACATATACAAATCAATTATATTATAAAGAAAAAGAAGAAGAATTTCAATTCGACAAATACTAGTAATCTTTCAATACACCTTTTAATATATATTTGAATATTATACAGTTATTTTTAACTTCAATAGTTGTGTTTTTGCTTTTCTTTATTAATTATTGATATAATTAGCTTAGTTTGAAAATAGTAAGAATATTGATGTGACACGTATTCCGTGTTTGTATCTCTATTTAAAAAAACAATCCAATCGAATCGCTTTTCTAAACAAATTACATGAGAGTTATTTTTCCCAATCTTTCAACTTTCCTTGCCAGTGACGAATTACCATCAGGGTCAGAATGGAGGAAACAAGGTTCTTCATTCAGGGCTGGCCCTGACTATTATTACATTTTGGGGAAAAGTCAGTCACAGCAAAGACAGCAATATCCAGAAATTAAAACAAATTACAGAATTCTCACAGAGACGAAGCTACTTATATGAGAAACGTGTATGGAAGCCTTTTTGTGCGATGGCTCAGGGCTGACAACCTGTATGATCTGGCTAAGTGAATACCCTACATAATGCTAATATTCATACGTTATAATAAAAGACTTAATATGTCTCTAGCATAGTCTATTCAAATAAATAAAATATTCTCAGATTTTTAACCCGTATAGAACTTTAAAAAAAATGATAATGTGTGGATGTTTTTACGATGGAATTGGTGAGCGTTGCATTGTGTAGAGTGATAAAAAGCCAAGCCAGCCAGCTAAAGCTAAAGCCAACTGATACAGACTGTAAGCCCTGGGCCATCGTACAAAAGACTTCCACGCACGCGTCTAATACAAATAGCTTCGTCTCTGTGAGACGTCCAAACTTTTTCTTTATTGATTATCATCCCTCTGGGGACAATATCCGTTAACTACGATCTCAGAACATGCCTACATATAAAAATATTGCTGGTATCCAAAAAATTTATACAATATATCTTGAATGCAGTCACCGAAGATTCCTAATTTAGAAAGTACTGAATTCGAAAGTTAATAGGACATATATAGCTTTAGTCCTATCAAAATCATGTTTCCAAATCACTACTTTTTTTTTCATATTGAAATTTCTTTTTTGAAAATATAAATATTACATAAATTTTACATTGAATATTACATTTTTTAATACATGTTTAACCGTCCCCATTAAAGTAATATTGTGTTAAAAAATAAAATAAAGTTATACTACTAAATTAATATCATTGTGTTTAGCTTTAGTTTGGTTTATTTTACCTTGAGCCAATTTAAATCTGTTAACATCTTTTAAATTTTAGAGAATCCATTTCTGCAGGAAGGATTCACATCGCTGTTTTGTTGAATTTCCAATTTTTTATGTCTCATTCGTGACTCAAGTACAAAATAGTGGAGCAATATTGAAAATAAAAATCAAAAATGACGGAACATTGGTTCGCGTCTTTGCCAAGCAGCAGTATATATTTATAGTATCTTTTTGGTGGTCCACGGAGAGTAACAACATGCGTTAGGCGGCCGTTTTGGGTTTTCTGGTCCGGTGTTCAAGCCCCATCTCCGGCCGTTCAATTAAGTTCTTTTAGCCGTGAATTCGAATGAGATAACGGACGTTACACGAAGTTACGGATGAACAGGGTGGACGTAGAGACGGTCAGACGACAAAATTGTTATGTATGTCATCGCGGATATTTTTAATAGTACTTTTTGAGTTCTGCAACTTCTCTATTCTAAATGTTGTTGAAAAAATTTATGAAATCGGATGAGTAGTTTCGGAAATAACCTCCTACATCCAAACTTACAAACATTACCTCTTTATATATTTGTATACAGGGTTATTTGGAAAACATTAATAAACTCGCAGGACTATATTCCTGCCTTGATTATGAGTCGAAAATGTTCAAGTTATCATGAACTTATATCAATAGTTATGGAGATATGCGAAATCTGCATTTTTTTCTCAATATTTCCGCCTTTTTTTGTAAAACGTTGGACTATCATTATATTAGGTCCTTACATATGAAATTGGCGTTTAGTATGGGAGGAACATAAAGCCGATTTTTTTTAATTATAATATATTTATTTAATCAAAGTATGTACCATTGCTATCTATGCACTTTTGCCATCTCATAGGTAGTTCATCGATCCCTTTACTAAAAAAACCATTCGGACGGGAATCAATAAAATCTTTGAAGGCGGTTTGGACTGCCCCATCGGAGTTGAATTTCTTCCTTTGCAAGAAGTTATCCAAATTTCGAAAAAAATGGTAATCTGTTGGGGCAAGGTCCGGAGAGTACGGTGGATGTCTTAGACATTCCAATTGAAGCTCCTCTAATTTGGTAGCCGTCTGTTGTGCAGTGTGTGGTCTAGCGTTATCATGAAGCAGCAGTGGCCTAGAGCGATTAACCAGCCTCGGTTGTTTAGCAGCTAGCTTTTCCATCATGGTTTGCAGTTGCTGACAATAGACATCTGCCGTAATCGTCTGGCCAGATTTAAGAAAGCTGTAGTGAACGACACCAGCACTAGTCCACCAAACGCTCACAAGTAACTTTTTTGGAGTCAATTTCGCTTGGGGCATGGTTTAGCTGGTTCGGCAGGGTTCAGCCATTGCGATGAGCGCTTCCGATTATCGTACAGGATCCACTTTTCATCACAGGTAATGATTCAACTTAAAATCCCTTCATTATTGTGCCGGTTGAGTAATGCAACGCAGAAGTCAACGCGCGTTTGTTGATTTGCTTCACTCAATTCGTGAGGTACCCACCTTTCAAGCTTTTTCACCTTACCAATTTGCTTCAAGTGGATTAAAACAGTTTTATCACTAACACCGCAACCTGCAGCTAACTCGAATGTGGTTTGCGATGGATCCGCTTCCACAATAGCCTTCAATTCTTCATTATCAACTTTGGTCTCCGGCCGTCCACGGGGCTTGTTCTGCAGGTCGAAATTTCCAGAACGAAAACGTTGTAACCAAAAACGCACTGTGTTTTGTTTTGCGGCACCGTCGCCATACACATCATTAATCCTTCGAGCCGTTTCTGCAGCACTGGTACCACGGTGGAACTCGTACTCGTAAATAACGCGATATTTCAAGTTATTCATTTTGTAAACTGAGTGACGCAAAGAAAAAACAATTGAGGAAAAAACAAATGAATTATAATTTTCAAAACACAAATACATGAGTAAATAGCTGTATAAATTTGGATTTGGAATTCCTAACCAAAGAGAAGATATTTGAGATCAAATTTGCCAGTACGGCAAAACGTCGATTTCATATGTAAGGACCTAATAGTAACTTATATCGAATATGTAAAATTCATTCCCTTTAATACAAGTCAAATAAAAAATAAAAACCTTCGAATTTCAATTGGAAAACATTCCAATTGGAAATTTTACCGGGTTTTTATCATTTTATTTCACCTGTATTGAAAGAAATGAACTTGTCGTAATCGATATAGGTTATTGTTATGATAGTCCAACGTTTTATAAAAAATAAGTAAGAAATATTGAAAAAAAATGAAAACTTTGATGTCGCATATCTCTATAACTATTGATATGTTTCATGATATGATAGCTTGAACATTTGAACTTGAACATAACATGATCATGACTGTTTCTTGAATCAAAATTTTCTATTTTTATTATTATTATTATTTTATTATGTCAGTGTACAAAATAATAAACGTACAATAGGAATTTTTGTATGTAGGGTATTGTAAATTGTGAATAACACAATAGGAATTGCTACATGAATCATACGGGATAAAAATTTCATTTCGATTTGTTATCCAGAAATTCCAGTTAAGTCTAGCTCACTTGAATGTACTGCACGCCGCTGAATACATGCCAACAAAAAACAGAACGAGAACAATTTCAGCCATGATTCGGTCAAAGCAGTTTTAACCCCAAATGAATTTTACAAACATGCGAATACTTTTACAAGAAATGCAGATAATGCTTTTCTGGTTTTTCCTTTGAAGACGCATATTTGTTTGAACAAAATGAAATACAAGCAGTGTCGTTAATACGTATAAATTTTTGTAATCATACTAGCTCGCCATCATACTAACTCGTCAAAAATAACGGTACTTTTACATAAAAAAAGAAAAGAAAAAAAGGAAGAAAAAAGAAAATACGAGAAAAAAATATTTTTTTGATGTTACGGATGTTACACGAAGTTACGATGGACGGACGAACAGACAGCGAAATTATCATAATTGAGATAACAGAAAATAATAAATATATTCGTGTATGTCTAATAAGTTTTGCGATCTTATTAATGAATACTTAATGCCATTGTTATAGAAACTTTAATTTTAAGAAGTAAAAAACGAAGAAAGACAGTTTTTGAATTCATTTTTTATTTGAGAAATTGAAGTATCCAATTTGCTGATGATAATCTATAAAATAAGAAGGAAACAGGAATATTCAGAATCTGGGGAATTACGCAGTGCTTTTACGACCTTTCTGGCTGATGTTTCGGATCCCATTGTAGGGCCCAATATTAGGACTGATCAGCCGCGATGATGGACCCTAAAACACGTACGTAAAATCACGGCATTATACCCCAGA
Organism: Agrypnia vestita; assembly: GCA_016648135.1. NCBI lineage: Eukaryota > Metazoa > Arthropoda > Insecta > Trichoptera > Phryganeidae > Agrypnia > Agrypnia vestita. The sequence goes on from JADDOH010012190.1 coordinate 56,365, forward strand.
AAACACAAACCAGAAGATTCTGAACGGCCGAGAATAGGAATATTCATATTCTCGAACTATTAAAAACATTATTTTATTGGTGCAATTTAACTCACTATGGTTTATTTATTTTTTCTACAATGGAAGGATCTTTATCAAATAAAATTATAAATTCCTACATAAAAAAATCAATTCTAAAATTAATATTGTTTAAACCTTTTCAATCATGATTTAAATTAAAAATAACCGATTTCACAAACTTAATACTAATAACGGTATAATATAATTGCCAGAACGCTGAAATTTACTAAAAAAAAAGCTTTCTGACTTTGATTCCAATTTTGTGTGAGCAAAAGACAAAGAAAATATTCTTCATACTTAGTTTTTTAGATGCAGCACCGATTTGCGTAACGCGCTAGAGAACGCGATATACCGACTTCCCGCATAAATGTATCCGGTATGAATACGCATACAATATTGATGAGATGAAATACCTATGCATTAAATTCACCGTTAACACGCATGCATCGCCTTGGAAACAAATTTTTGAAATTCGTAGACATTTTTCGTTGTAGGAACCCGAATTAAAGAATTACTTAGACTTAGAATATATCGGAAGAAATAATAACAGTTAAATGGACTGAATTTTTATTTATTTTAAAGTGTCCATATTATTATTAATTTCCAATTTAAATATATTTTAATTATTTTTTTGTGATTTATTTTATCTCCTCGTATTAATTATCTGGTATATTTGTTAAATTATCTTTATTTTACTTTATTATTAATTTTTTAAAGGTTTCGAATTATTACTGTTTGCTTGTGTACTATTCATTGCTTACATATATTTTTCATTTATTTTATATTGTTACATTTAAATTGATACATTTTATATGGTTCATTTATCTTAAATATGTTTTTTTTATATTATTATTTTTTAATTATTTACTTTAAAACGTGTTTTATGTTAGGTAGGTATATAAAAATCATTGTAACTTTCTTGTACTGTAAAAGCCTACTAAGGCGTAGATTAATAATAAATAATCAAATAAATTTGCTCTTACCGTGAACATAATAACATACGTTATTAATTAATTTAAATAGCACATGACTTTTAAAAAAGAAGTAGAAGTATTTTAGACGTTTTCGACATCGCTTAAGGGGGGGGTAAGGTTAATTCGTACAAAAAAGGCATATTTTTGTGAATTTTTTGTGACGACACAGTTAAAAATCTCTTTATTAAAATCAATAGTACATTAAAGGATGATATTTTAAGAATATTGTGTAAAATTTTCAAGACGAAATATTAAGAAATACGGCAATGGCAGCAATTATTCGGACGTGTCTCGGAAAAAAGTAGAATTACGGTGTCCATCATAACATGGTGCTAAATCATCTTAAATCAAAAAATCAAAGTTCGTTTGTTAGATAATAGATTTTTCCAGGTAACGCTGGGAGGGTTTTTTGAAATTTCAATTTTTCAATTTTTTGGAACACTTTGAAGGGAAAAACGCGATTTTTTGCGAAAAATATCGACTAATTTGTTATTAAAAAATAAAAACTAATAACAAATTTGAAAAAAACTCGACAGCGTTACCTCATAAATTATGTACAGAAATAGTATTCAAAATTTCAAAAGGATCGGTGTAGTAGTTTTGAAGTTATGATGGACACCGACTTTGAAATCGTGAGATGTGGGGAAAACGATTTAAAATTTTGCACACTGTAAAATTCAAAATAAAACTCAACACTTGAAAACCTTACCCCCCCCCCTTAAAGTACTATAAACTCGGGTCCCTGATAAATGCAATTGAATAACTCGTACAGTTATTCGCAATGACCTCTCAAAAGTTGTTCAAAGTTATGCTTCAGTTAGCATTTCACAGTAAAAACTCATTAAACAAATGAATTACTCATATCCGACAAAGTCTCGCCACAGAATCCATTTCATCGTGTTTAACTAGATCTATTCGAGTATCTCTCGAATTCTGCTGCATTTGCGTGCTCGTCGGATATACGCCGGATATAGAATATTAAAAACTTCAACGTAATACCTATTCAAGAGAATATTTATTATGGGTGGGTCCACACATGAGGCTCTTACGAGATTGAAACAGTCTTCAAGTTTGTGTTTACTGGGGTATTATGCCGTGTTGGTACGACCTTTCGGGGCTTCTTTTTTTAGAAAATTGTTTTATTAAAATTAATAATTATTATCCAACCACAAAGTTAACGCTATAAACATCGAAAATGTTAAATTTTTCAATCAGATTTATTTATCACACGATTTCAGCGGCTCTACTACGCCTGATCAAGTTGTAGAAAATCAAACGCCCAAAAAAAATTTAAAGTCGGACATTTAGCTTCAAGTTTGTGTTTACTGGGGTAACTAAGGTCGTAACAACACGGCATAATACCCCAGTAAACACAAACTTGAAGATTCTGAGTGGCCGTGAAAACCTAACAACATTCTTAGATTGAAACACTGTTTAGTCTCTGGCCTGAGATTTGGTCGGAAACCTCTAGATGTTAATATTTTACCGGAAAAAACACTTTTTCAGCCAAAAGATGTCGCCTTCGGGCGATATTAATAACAAATAAACAGTTTAGGGTGTAACATGCAGGTTTCGCATGTATTCACTAGGGGACAAATCGCGAAACATTCCGCGCGGCATGTCGCATCAACATCTACGCTCATGTTTCGGAGACAATGACGCGGTCATTTGACGTGTACAC